>DWHU01000796.1:0-15711 GCA_018247975.1 Parides photinus | reverse complement strand
TAAATAACGTTACATTACATAAACAGCCCACTTAATGTTCCCACAACATGGACTCGGGGCCTTCTCTCATAATGACAGAGTTGTGGCAATAATCCACAACGCAGGCCATATGCGAGTTAGCGGGTAATACCTTAAGTATTATATAAGTATGTAAGTAAAGTAAAATTTCTTAAAAAGTACATTAGACAGAAAAAGTCATCAGTGCGCGCTGGGCTCGAACCTGCGAACTTCGAATCTGGGGCCGTGGTCCCTTACCACTCGGCTATCATGGCTCTTAAAATAACTTTATTGTATTATTTTTACTGTATTATAATTGTATAATAAATAATAGTAATAAACACCTAATATAATATTTCCACTGCTGGGACACGGGGCCTTCTCTCATAATGAGAGAGCTTGGCCTTTCATCCACCATGCTGGCCAAGTGCAAGTTGTCGGAGGTCGCATATTCTCAAAAATTACTTCCTCTCGACGTTTTCCTTTACCGTAAGCTCAATCTCAATGGGGATCGAACCCGCGCCTTCTCGAAACGTAGAACGCATCCGATTACCCAACAAACTGAGCTATCACGGCTTCCGGCATTATCGTAAAATTACAGAAAAAAATAGTCATATGATTAATTATTCTGGTAATACATCTCTATTGTTCGAAACCGTCTATGCCAGTGTTCCCCAACCTTTTTTGTGCCATGCTCCACAATGGCCTTTCTAAAACTCTTATGTCAATTATATGATACGTAATTTTTCATATTAAAAAATTTAATTGTCTACTTAAGAAACCTATTATATATAATTTAACAACGTTATTTTCTTTGAATTTGACAACGACGTCTAGCATTGCATTTAAAACGCCCATAGCGAAGAGGGCGAAGTAACGCCGGATCAATTCTCAAATTACCCCCCTCCAATCAGCGAATTGCCCCCTTTTGGAGCGTACTCCCGACGTTGGGAAACACTGGTCTAGGTAGATACTATGCAGCTCCTATTTCTGCCATCAAACATTATAATAAAATTATCGTGTTCCGGTTGAAAAGTGTTGCAGCTAGTGTTATTACTGAGGTAATGAGATTTAAAATCTTGTCCACGAGCCCAGAAGGTATATTAGTTAGTCACCTTTAAATTTAACGTTAACTGTCGTTACCCCCAGTAATTTTACTAGCTACAACGCTCTTCAAACCTGATCATAGTAATATTTTCTCAATATTGTCGACACCCGGATTCCTACCACCAATGACCAGTATTGATAAATTGAATAAATTTCACGCCGATTTATATGGAGTTGATTAAGAAATTTCCAATTAGTTAACAAAAAATCAATGTTTTATTTGTATCGGTTAAGCAAACCAATAACAAAGCAAAGCAAAAAATTAACAGTGTCACAAATTTAACATCGAGTTTCCTGTAATTGCGTTTCTGAAGCTCATACTTCATTACTTTTAAGTATCTATCGATTATTTTTTATTTTTTTATTTTTCTCGCTATGGCCGTCTATGTAATGTGATACAAACGGTTTGCCTCGATTTCATATGGTGTTAAGTGATTATGAGTGCCGTGGGCGGCAAATACAGATCAGAATACTCTCATATCTTGTCTGCTGAAAAACGACAATGATGTTGGTCGATTTACATTAACGAAGGGTGGAGGAAAAAAATCTACAATAACTCTGACAAAATGTGGCTACGAAATCACCTCAACCTGAGGTAGAGTAATTTAAGAGCATATATCTTTAAGGTTGATCTGACCTATGAATTTAATTTTATTACTATAGGTGTAGTCCACATATTTATATTTCAGCGGATAATATTTACACGGGCGGGCATGTATCATTTTTTAATTTTGTATTGGTAAATGGTTCTAGAAGAAATCATGGATGTAGTTGAAAGTTATTGCATATATAGGATTATTTTTAATTTGAAGGGTAAAAGAATGACTTTATAATTTTCTCTATAAAATGATTTCCAGATAATAATGGAAACGCAGCAAGCCAAGCAGACGTTGGCGGATATAGAGGCGCGGCACGCGGACATCATCAAGCTGGAAACGTCCATCCGCGAGCTCCACGACATGTTCATGGACATGGCTATGCTCGTCGAGAGTCAGGTCACTTGCTTATATATTATACATCAGGTTGATTTTATATACATTGAATCGATCGGAAATATGTATATGCTGGTCTTGCATCACTTATACACAGGATTGTTTATACTGTCATATTATAAAGTAGCAACAGTTATAAAAAACGTTAACGAGTATTGGGTTAAAATTATATGTGCGCGTGATGTAAATAGAAGAAAATTAATTTACTACAAAAAAATATGCTTGTAGATGGAAGAAAGTTATTAAATAGAGAAAGGACGAAAATTACAAGAACAAAAAGAGATTATGTATGAATTGTGTTAAAGGGGATATGCGAATAAAAGGAGTAAGTTGAATATGAGTGTTGTGTTTATGATACAAAAATAAATTGAATTAACTGATGTAAGTCAAGCAAAGTAATTCGTCCAGGAAATTTCAAAATAAATGCCTTCATATTACAGCAAACGGTAGGTTCGTTTTCTGCAACATTTATGGTCATTTACTATAATAAAACTTTATCGAAAATAAATTATGTAGTTGCAAACATTCTTCGAAGGACTTCTCTATTACGAGTTCTGAATATTGTTGGATGATTATGAGCTGATAATGTTGTAGTTTTAAAAGATAATTTGAATATAAAACGTAGCTCCTATGGATACAGGGTGAGATGATCGACCGCATTGAGTATCATGTTGAGCATGCTGTGGACTATGTCCAAACCGCAACGCAAGACACAAAGAAGGCACTAAAATATCAGAGCAAAGCTCGACGGGTGAGTTTGTACACGTACTGACGTCCGGATCATTCGTTGCTAATGCGTTTGTTTTGTTTGTTACCTCCGATCCCGTCACCGCCCCACCGCCTCACCTGCCTACTCCCACATTCCCATGATACGTTGTGAACGGTACACAATCAATCCTGTATGTCCGGTACGCTCCGGTGATTGGTTCACACCATTTTCTCCATTAAACATTATTAATTTGGTTCCACATGTGCATCCACGGTTTCGCTTTAAGTGTGTTTAACTGTTCATGTCTCTCAAACTAACACTCAATGGTAATGGGCTTCTTAACTCTGATATTACTTACTTTCTTTGTATCACTGATTTTTGACTTTGGTTTGGGTGTGTGCGTTATTTGCCTCTTCTCATTTAGTTTGTATCCGTTATATTATAACTGTATTAATATTACTATCTAATAATTTAACAAAACTATGTAACAAATTTTAAACAATTATAATTACTAATGCATTATGTTACTCTATGTAAATTTCTCTTTTAATTTTTAACAATATTGTATATAATAACACTCACGCGGCAACATAGGGTTAACTTATAATGGTATTTCGGACATCTTAAAACAATCTTAACAAATCCGTTAAACGGGCTAGTGAAGGTTACTTGTTTGATTAACTGCTGTTCTAAAACCGTATGAACCAATCGGCCGTTTGCATAGTTCAACTGTGCGTACCGTTCCCTCCCAGCGGCTCAGACCTTAGCACGAGCAGGGTGAACTGGTAGATCGCATTGAATACCACGTCACGGAAACCACTGACTACGTGGACTCCGGGCACAAGGAGCTGGAACAAGCGCTCGACTGGGCGCAGAAAGCGAGGAAGGTAAACGGACTACTTTGTAACCACCGTATTGTTCTTAAAGGGAGAAGCTTCGGATAAAGACTTACTATACATTTAAAACTAAAACATTCTACTCTTTAATACTTCATGGGAAAAGGAATTATTATCACTTAAACGAAAATATTTTTAACTCTCGTTAATCTCTTATCTATGTTTATTCACTCCTCATTATACTCTCTTAAAATACAAAATAATGCATGTACGATTTATTTAAGGAAGTATTAAGCATGTACTTATAATTAACTATTCATATTATCGAAGTTGTTACTTATTTACAATTATTAGAAATAATACTTCTTCCAATCTCCATTCATATACATTTGAACGCATGGCGATTGCTAATCGCTAAAAAATATTCTCGTATTGTAAATTACTGTATAATTTATAACTTTGTCTTGCTGTTTGGAGATGGTAGTTTAGATTTATATACACAAGAATAAAAGAACACAATAGAATGTAGAAAAGGGTGCTCAATGCTATTTTTTCCCAATCTATAATAAATGAGGTCGAGTAGATATAAATTAAAGGTGCATTTATTCACTAACTTTGAAGTTTATGATATTTCGTTTGTGGTGTGATTTTATGAATTCACCTTGGTTAGCTTCTACGCCATATTATAAACCTACCACCATATCAACAATGCACCCGTCCGGATGTGAATAAAAATAGCAGCCCGAGCCGAAGTTCCCGAGGGAGCCATCGAGCTTAGCTACTAGTAATAGGCATAGGCTAAGCACCTTCTGTGCGCTGCTCACTCAAGTCCGGTGTTACTCTAAATCTCCTCTTACGGGAGAACGAGAGGATATTAATATTAAAAAAAAATCAATGCTGTATTCCAACTGTCATCATTCGAGTTTGAGTATTCCAGGATAAACAATTAAATTTAATATTAATAACAAGAATTTAGTATGCGGCTACAGATTGTCTGTTGCTTTATCACAACTGCACACGCGTAATGTATTTGTATATATTTGTGATGTGGATATTGTTGTTTGTTGTGTTCGCCGAATGGCTTTGGTTTTGCGGGACGTTCGGATGCTTTGGATTTAATTTTCATTATCAATGATACTTAGCCTCCGTCTCTAGCAAATATAATTTTTAATGTATTTTCCGAGTTATTTATAAAGTATACGTTCTGTTTTTTTATAATATATTTATATAAAGAAAAACTTTAATATTTGAATAAATGTAATGATGTGATGTATTTCACTTCACATGCAATATTGTAATAATATTTATATGTAAATACGAGGGAAATACGTTAAAGCAATGTGATGTTGACGTTATCATGGTAGAACTGAATGTAATATTTTGGTGGTTGGTATTTTTTTACCACTTTTCTTTAATAATATTTTCTCCTCGTCAGACATTTGACACTGGCGATGTACCAAAGCAGCGATTTTATTTTCGTTTTCGTTTTTCCTTTATCATTGCAGAAAAAAATCTTCATCATAATATGCCTGTCTGTTACGCTGGTTATATTAATAATTGTACTCGCGGTCTTGCTGAAGTAAACGACAGGCGAAGAACCTTACACAGCGACTACATCCGGCGAGTGTGCGATGAAGGACATTGGTGTAATTAAAGAAATTATATTTTCCTGCAAATGTATTATAAGTTTGTAAAGTAACTTCACGTGCTTTATACTTAATCGCATAACATAAGACAATAACTCTAATCAAGTTATGCATATGTGTGGGTAATGCTAAATCGTATGTAATCAATCGCCTTTATATTGTAGAAACAAACGTTACATGATTATCAAAAGTGTAACTGTGTGTTTTATTATATATAATATTTGGATGTTATAATACTTCGCATAAATAAATATTCTAGTAGCTGATTGAAGACTCCGAGTTTCAGTTTGATTGCAACATCGGGAAATTATGTGGCTATTTAGCATATGCTGCCCTATTGGGTAACTCACACCGAACATTTTAAAGGTGCATTAGCAATTATGATTATCAATAACTTTGTTTATGTTTTCTGCATATGTTGCAGCTAATCCTTTCATATACTAATTAATGTTAACTTTTATATTCAGGGATCATCTTTATATTAAAAGCTATTAATTAAAAAAAGTTACCTTTCACTACCGTATTCCATTGATATCATACTTATAGTAAAACATTAGCTGGGTCATATGTAGAGTTACTTTCTAAATAAATTAATATTAAAGCGAAACGAGGTTTACAATAAGCGTGCACATATATCGTACGTCTATATTACGCTGTGAGATATCTGAATGAACTCTGCGAATAAATATACAATGAAGACAATATGTATGATGTGCAATAAACAGATTGTGCTTTAGCCATAGGTTTAAACTATAAGTGGTATTAATAATGATTTAACTACTGGTTTTCCCAGTAACGTGGTATACTATAAAGGATATTTATAAAGTCAGTGTACATAATTATACCTTAATAAGATTATACAAGAATATTTGCAATGAAAGATTGAATGTGTATATCCCAGTTTATATTAACTGTTAAGTTAGTTTAATACATTTGTGATCAAATATTGTTTAAACTTTGTATGTTTATTCCGAAATTGTTTCTGTTATATCATGTATATTCTTTTTATCATTAACACGATTCAGAGCACCAAAAATAAAGTACACAAAAGTTATAATTTTTTCCAAATAGTTTATTTTAAACAAAAAATATCACAAATTGGTACGTATCTACTATATATAAATTTCAATAAAGATATATTGCTTTTCCTTATTGTAATGAGGCCCGACCTTATTTTTTCATGTTTAAGGTGCTAGCACAAAATTACTATTGCCTCTGATTTTCTTCAATCATTTATTAATAACATTTTGCTTATTTATTAATAAAACTATCTTCACGGTACTTACTTCTTATATGAACAATAGAAATACTTTGTTATTGTTTAAAGTTACTGATAGTTACATTTCTGTATTTAATGTGAAATTATACCAATCTTCGCTGTTAAATATGCACCGTGGCATTTATAAACTGCATTTCATACAATTTTAATTTATTTCTTGGTATTGTTTATGCACAAAACTGTTTCGATGGTAATGAATTAGTAAAGTGATTGTAATTATTTATGAACGATGATGTAGTGAACAGGTTGTTTCGTCGAGAAAACGGTAAATTAAGAACCTAAAAATTCTGTTTGTAACTTCAGAGACAACTAACCAACACTTTCATAAACAATCGTTCTCAAGCCGAATCACATGAATAAGTGATAAATTCGCACTAATATGTTTAATGAAAAGACTGTGAGTTATAATTTAATGCCATTTTGATTATTTATTATTTATAATTAATTTTACGAATAACCAGAGGTTTTGAATTTGTGTTTCTTAGTGAATTTGATAACTTTCTGAATTATATACACACTGCGTACCGAAGTGTAAAGTTACAAGTTTGTTAGAATATTGTATTCTACTACTCAATGTTTCGATTTTTTTTTCTTGTGATAAATTACATTATTATTTATTTAATTTTGATTTATTTATTTTAATTTGATCACCTTCACATAGGACCAGATAAGGCAAATGACGCACCCACTGGTACAATTATAACGAAGCCTCATTGCAGTGTTGTTACTATTGTCGCGTTGAATGTGTAATATCGAATGCGAGACACAGCGGCGCTCGTCGCGGTGGCAAGTCTAAAGCGTACTTTTGCATGCCCGCCATACGACAACACAGAAGAAGATCATGATCCTAGTGTGCCTGCTGATACTTGGCCTGGTGATCGTGGGCTACGTGACGAGTCAGTTCACCGGCTGAGAGGGACCCGCGCGAACTCACATCGCTATATGCTCGAAGGTAATTCTAATCGTTGACGCGGCGGGCGGACACCGCTCCGTACTAAGGTACGAGGGCAGTCGTTCGCTCGCCGATACCTTACCAACTACTAACGTGTACCATGTTTGTCCCCTGTGCAGAAGAAGATAATGATTATGCTGTGTCTGCTGGTGCTGGGCCTCATTGCGACCGGATACGTCTATAACACGTTCTTCTAAACACGCCAGCCCGGGGCAGGTTTGATGAGTTGAATGGGCTTCCATAGATAGAATGAATTTTTTATTTATTATACATCGACCCATTCAGTAGAGGCTGTTGGATACTTTAGGTACGATCAGATCATAGCGCTTCATACATCGTGGTCGATTGCGCGGATTGAGGTCTCTCATCTTGTTACGGCATAAATTTAAAACATTTTCGTCTGTAAAAATAATATTGCATGTAACCATATCAACACAGATAACTTAGTTTATGATATTATCACAGTATTGTACAAAATATATTTACATGGAACGTATGTTATCTCACAAACTATATGCTAGCTTTTACAAGGCGTTTCATTACATATAAGCTAATTACATAATCTTTGCATATAATTAAAATATCCTAGTTTTCTACTTATGCATGTAGATTACCTAAGTGATGATAAATGTAACAAAATCTATAATTTTTTAAATGAAATGGGAAATCTGTTTTAACTTTTGGCGATAATAGATCAGAGTTGACCATTTTTTTGATAAAACTTCACTGATATATTTATTACATGTCATGCTAGATGATAATATAGTCTCAATATGTTTATAGCCAGGAGATATTTATTAGCTGTTAGAAGTGCATACTTCAGTATATGTTGCCTACTACTAAATAGTAATTTAATTAAATGTTTGAAATGAACCAAACACTGTCCAAATGGACAACTCTGGCGTCAACTATTTATCATGACTTAAAAAAAAATTAAGGTCGGCTCCAAGTACTCCTATCTACTAATTTTTATATATAATTTTATTTAGATTTTTCGAGACGTAACATTTATGTATACATATAATATATAACGCAGTATATTGGACCGCCCTAGAATTATATTTATTATGGGATTGCGATTAAGCACCTATTTTTATCTTTTGCACCCTATTTTTAAGTTTATTATTCTAAATATTTTTTAATGTATATAATATACCTCTCTTACATTTATTTTTTTTATTCTATTTTTTTTTTAATTAATCCTTGTATCTTTTTATAGGATGGGTGGAAGTCGTATTAGGTTTGATTAGGTTAAAAAATTTTAGATAGTGAAATTATTGAAATAATGAGAGGTTTAACATCTTATTTCTCAAAGCGAAGAGCATAAAGTAGTACAGCGTATATCGTCTTAATAAAACCTGAATTGTTGTTGGCGCGAACGAATTACTTAATATTACATGAACTTCCTACACGTCTCGTTACTTCGTTAATTAAAGAAAAAATAGCTGGCTAATATCGGACAGCTTATACCTAGCTCCCTAAACTCAAGGCAGAAGATGATGAATTGGATAATCATAAAAAGCACAAGATTTTAAAAAGTCAAACGTTTTGATGAATAATTTTTATTACATTTCGTATTACGGTCTTTCTATTCGTACTATATTTTCCTTTAAAATGTAATCCTTGCAATTGATGTGTTAAAGTAAAAACATAAAAAAATATATTTCGCATTTCCCTAGAGTATATATATATTATAGATATAGTTATAAATATTATATGTATGTATAAATATAACAGCGCTTAGAAAAGAGTGTTTAATTAAAATGATCAATGAACATAATAAGCGATGTGTGTAGAGAAGATATCTGTAATCAGTGATGGGAATAATAAGAGATTTATTATTATTACTAAAAAAATTACTTTACTTATTCACTGCGAAATATAGAAACAGTTATTACATATGGCATCTGTACAATCGGTATGCAGCATGTACAATAATCAATTGTAAGTCAATACACAAGACGCTTATTGTAGTTATATACTATATAGTTTAATTACTTAGTTAATTCATAAGTCGATATGTTGTTATATCTACAGCATTGGACAGTAATGTGTAAATTATAATTTTGTTTGTAAGTTAGTGTATAACATTTGCTATTATATTTCCACAGGACAATCAAGCGAAGGAGCATGCCTGCATCACTTCTTGCAGCATTGAGCATAAATCCGAGCAAGTCATTCATAACAAACATACATCGTTTGCTGATTATTCTATCAATAACCTTCATATATTATATTGTTTCTATCTTGTAGTTGAAAAACTATCATCCAAATCAACAATAGAATTATTATGATAAGTTTGAAAATTATTTATCCAGGCGCATATAACAGGACAAATGTTTTATGGTTTCTCGTATTTAACTTTAGTTATCTGTAATAATATGTCGATATATTAATTGTCATTCATTATTAAAAGTTTATTATATGTATTAAAACCACAAGTCTAAAGGCGACGAGCATAATGCGGTATACTTCACCCTAATTAGCGCCACATTAGGATGTATCACTTACAATCAGTCGAACGTCCCGCTTGTCGCTTTGATTATTAATAAAACATTGTTAAGTTTCGTATTACAAGTTTCTTGTAACCATTAGTTACATTGTGAGTAACACTTGTGGTTCTACCAACTTTGGTGCCTAACGATAGGATACTACATATTCACAATTATAACACTGCAGGCCGTTTAATTCTCTCTATATACATGTATAATACATAAATCGGAACTAGATGTATCATTATATAGTAAACGTTACCAGTTGCGTGGAACCTGGCTAAGCTTCGAGTTGATTCGATGCGTCATGGTTTGATATCTATCAGATACCATCACTGTGATACAGTATAGTGAGTTCAAATATAAAGGCAATATACATTATGATAACGTATTGCGGTCGGCGACACCGTCGTCTGTGCCGTTACTTTATAAATTTAACAAAAACTGCCTCGTCTTAATTGATAGTAGTGTTTACGTACTAGCGCCGTTGTAGAGACGCGCGGTCGGTCGGTCGGACGTGAAATCGATTCTGGTTCGAGTTTCGTTGCATGCGAATGTGGGGTCAGCTTCGCGTACGGGTGATGGGATTAGTGGAAGGGATGGAAGTGTAAGGGTGGGGTGTGGAGGGATCTCGGTCCATGGGACCCTGGTGGTGCCCGCGGCGCCCGCCGCCGCACCCAGCATATCACGCCGCAGGACGTCGCCCTAGCAATAATAATTCTATTACAATTTATAAAATTGTTTTAAACTTTCGAATGTGTGATAGTAGTTGCAGTTGTTGTTTAGTTAACTTTAACATTTAATAAATAATTAATTAATTGTTATCGTGAGTGTAACTTTTAATAAATATTAAGAGTTTTCAATACCGAAAGTAATACAGAAAGTTGCGAAAGTATTAACGCTTTTTCGCAAATGAATAAAAGTTAACACATTGAAATTGATAAATGGAAATAAAAAGGTTCTCAATCGGTTTTTTTAAATCTTAAGATCTTCGTTGTACAGTAAAACATAACGTAGCCATTTTTAGCTAGGGTAATTTTTTTAATAAATTAAAAAATACCTTAATACAAAATCATCAGCAATACAAATATAGATAGAAGATATTTATCAATGTTTTTGCGTTCGTAATATCTAGGTATCGTAGAACACTTGAAAATTTAAGCACCAACGTACCTAGCTTAAAATTTTCCTTAAATAATTATAACGTTCATTATGACGTAGACGACGTGGTGTAATGTAACTGCAAACCTTTGGTATGTTCGACGAGGAGATAACGGCACTAAACGGCGTCCTCCGGTGCGCGCCCAGCCTCGTGCTCGTAACCTTAGTGTTCGCTCACAGTATTTAGGGACATGAAGCAATGTTAATTTTAACATTATTAGTGTAATTAGAATTTTATTCTTAGGTGTAGATTTTCATCTAGTCGCGTTCATATTGTAAAAGCTAGGTATTAACTTTTTCTCATTAGCTTGGTAATAATTACACGTTTTTATATTTCTGCTCGTCAGCCAATGTCCGCTTGCATTCGCGACCCGCACGCAGCCCCGTGCAACCTGCGCACAGCCCTCGCGCCCCGCGCCTCGTCGCCAATTCGATTACTCACCCGCGCTCATGCAAGCCACGTCTCGTCTCATCTATTCTAGGATAAGTATGCTATCGGCCTCCCCGCGAGGCTGCGTACCTGACACCAAGTAATGTTAACAGTAGTGATTGGATCATGTCGACAGGTGGACACCCGTTCGCACAAGTCGCCCTGTAGCTCGGGCGAGTCTCGTTTATATAGACTTAGCGTAGTCATTACCAGACTCGTAGTTAGCGTTCAACGACGTCTATTTTACCGATTTTCTCTTCAATTGAATATCGGCAAGGGGCATTATTCTGTCATTAGTGATTACCCTCAGTGTCCGTGTTCAAATGTTAACCGGTCGACGATCTCTGCGTAACGACTTTAAATGTCACATTCTTATGGTTATTGCATAGATATTTTCATAACCGATAGTGCGCGTACTGTTATTGAATTGCTAATTTTGTATAAGTACACAATTAGTATAGTTTATATACTTATGTGTCAATTCTTATAGTGTTTTATTAATATAACAAATAATAGCTAATAAGTGTTAAATGTAAAACGTGGAACAGTTGATGTTCAAGCTTTTCGGTCGAAACCGAAATACTCGTATATTCAGACTTGTACTCTTCAATAGTAAAGTATCCTTGTAATATGTAACCAAGTTATCTATTCGAAAAGTTACCAATAAACTAATTATTAGGTCCGCTGCAAAAAATGTGAAATTTCAATTGATAACCTTTCTGAATTCTCCTCGCTTGTGAATTTATGAGACAACGAACATACAAATAATAATTATAAGATGCATCGGATAAACACCTAAGTTTATATTTTAAAACATGTTTAAGACAGGTCTTCACAATTATAGCACTTCCAACTTCGGCACTTGTTCGGCCTCGTCTCTCCGCTAATAGTTTACGACTAAATCCGAAAACGTTCTTAGTGAGAATTGTGCTTGCAAATTCTCTTACCCTAATCTCAATACTACGAGCGAATAGAAGATTTAATGAAATCTTTGGATCTCGTTCGGATTGTAGAGTCGCTAGACTTGAGTCAGTAGTTCTAATCTTCGTAAATTAACAATTGTGCTTTGTTCTCTCTTACTATTTAATGTTGCTTGGCGTTGAATGATGTATAACATTAAATATGTATTTAGAGTTTATAAATTATTTTAATCATGTTTTTTTTTATACATGTTTAGTTTAGTTAAATGTTGAAATAGATCGATAGTTACTGTTCAAACATGAGTTTCTTGTATTTATATATAAGTATTAATGGATTTGTATTTATAATCATAACTCTTTTTATGGTACACATTTTCTTGTAATCTTGTAAAGGAAAGTTAACACAACACACCCGATTGTATAACAGTTAAATATTGTATTACGAATTAACAGTGGGGGTTCTAAACAATTGTAAAATCCAAATTAGATTGGTTTTATAGTCATATTCTGTACGTAGGTTATCAATCTGAAGTTCTCTCATAATTATAAAATAAACGGTGTTTTCTGCTGTAATGGTTTTAGTTTTATTTTCAATAAAACCCGATTTCACGTTATTGTTTAAGCTATGTAAGATAATCAAATCGTCAACAATAACAAACTTAAGATACTAGCTGCAACATTAAAAATTTACTTCTGTTAACATTTTTTCACAAACATTTTTATCTGTTTTTGTTGTTAATTATAAAGTAAATTTTATTTATAGATAAAATACGGTAAATTGAACAAATATCTATCTTGGACATTCTGTGGATATACGTAAGTCGGCAGCAGCACAATGGCAGCGTGGTCTCAGAACCTTAGCCTGTTCCAAAAAAAGTAAACGAAAAAATATTCTGTCTGTCACACAATTACTAAACAGGGTCCGTTTGTTTTCTTAGTGTATTCTGTGATTTATACGTTTTTAAATAATATTGCGGTAAATATAGTAACGAAAGATGAATGCTCCGCCTACATTTGAATCATTTCTTTTATATGATGGAGAAAAGAAGTAAGTTCTCATTTTACTTTAGGATTACATACATGTATGTATCCTGTATGTTTTAACAGAAACATTGAAAAGATTATTGAAGATCTCAATATATAACAATAAAGTCAAAATTAGTTACTCCGGCAATCTAGTGTTAAAGATTATAACTTGGTTATTTAAAACATTATTATGTAGTTATAACACTAATCTGTTACAATTTTACAGAGTTCAAAAAGAAGAAGATACAAAGGTTACCAATGCTGCTATATTTACAGTAAATAAAGAAGACCACACATTGGGTAATATGATAAGACAGTGAGTATAAATAAAAATATCAATAATTAGTGAAAAGAACTTTTATTCAAGTTACATGTTTATACTTTATCATTGGACAACATTTACAACAAATATAGATTAAGGACATTGCAACTGTAAATTGACACATCATTTAAAATATATGTTATCAAAATATGTTAATTTTAATTGAAACTATGTTTTGTTTTAGCCAACTTTTAAAAGATCCAAAAGTACTATTTGCAGGTTACAAGGTTCCTCATCCATTAGAGCATAAATTTGTGTTGCGTATACAAACTACATCAGATTATACTCCACAAGAGGCATTTATGAATGCACTAACTGATCTCACATCAGAGCTGTCACTGTTTGAAGAGAGATTCAAGGTGCGGTTTATTTTTAAAATTGCTTTAATACAATAATAATAGCTAACACTTTGGAATTGTTTCAAACATTATTTTTCTTTTGTTATAGGAAGCTATAAAAGAGAAGAAAGATGGACTAGATTAAATGTAATATAGTTTGTAAGTTTTACAATAAATAAGTATTTCTTAAATATTTTATAAATTTTAAAGTCATCTCACTTTTTTAATTAATTTTAGCAACGGGGCAAGCAGGACTTTCACCTGATGATAAGTGATATGCCTGCCCATAACTATGTGGTACTAGTTAGGATGGTATACACAACACCTGTCTTCTTGAGGACAGGATGTTGACTTAACAAGACTGTTACCCCAGTTGTTTCACTACCTTCAAACTGGAACACAGCAATGTTTTCACGCTGCTGTTTGGTGCAGAAATAGAGCTGTGACCTTTTGTGATTGTATTATATACTGATTGTACCTACCTACATAGTCTCTGGCAACAGAGACTTACAAACAGTAATTCTTGGCATATGGCACAATACCTTTTATTATTAGGCCATTTTGTAAAAAAGCAATATAAGGAGTTTCTTAATCAAGAGATAATATGTTATCTCCTCGCTTTTGTGTGTTTCTTAGTATATCAATAAATGAACAAATCAGTTCAGATCAGTATCACAAGGTTCATTTATTAACATATACTTGTATCTTAAAGGTTTTATTTTCTCAAGTTGATGTTGAGCAAACAAATAGAGTTTTCTTGATCTGATTTCATTGATCTTGTGTACTACATTATGTAAAAATTTAAATAAATAACACCAAAATTTTCTAAATATTTATTTTAAATGCGTACATTATTGTGTCCTACTGAATGATCTAAACATAAAATACTTTTAACCCAAACAAATTTACTTCTTCGCAGAGGCTTTTTCTCGAGCCTTCTTTCCTTCCAATAATTTAATCCTGTCTTCCTCACTAAGATTTTTGTTTATTTTAGTGATAACTCCTGTTCCGAGCGTCAAGTCTGCTAAACGTAAGGTAAACCTTTGGCCAGCCTCACAAACCATAGGTTTCAACAAACGAAGCTGTAATCTGTAAAACATCAAAATTAATATTGTTTACAAATCAGTTACAATATTTAATAACAAATATAAATTTTGGACTTCGTAAATATGATATTTCATAATTTCGCTCCAGGCTCAAGTGGTTAACCATCCGGCTTCGCCGGAATGCTCATGCTCTTTCCCTGCTCTATAATATTCTTTACAACCCTCTCAGTCAATCATTAAAAAAATGGTCAAGGAATACTTTGTTGCTGCTTAAATATTCATAATATTTTCTTTAATTTAATTATTTTTTTTCTCTTATACATAGGTATGTGTATGTCTATGTTAGTCAAAATTATTTATGTATGCGTAACTTATACATATAATATATTATATAATCTATCTCTTATATATACACATAACTACCCATTACCTGTCCTTCTTCTGTCTCCGTACTATGG
>DWHU01000795.1:0-15713 GCA_018247975.1 Parides photinus | reverse complement strand
ATAAAAATAGATAATATATAAATACATAAATAAAGAAATGTAATTTCCTTAATTTTAGTACTTGCAGATTTATTTCATTCATTATTGACATAAAGAATTTTGACAAGGATTGAAGATAAGGGAGAAAATAATGACGTAATGTCTAATAAAGATTTTATTAAAGAAGATTATTTATAAACAGGATAAAGAAACTTTAAATATTAATAAAGTAACGCAAAACGAGTTCATTTCATTAAATAGAGCGATTAGTCTTATACATAGAGAAGAAATTGCATAACAATACGATATACGTACTTTTTTCTAGATACAGAATATTTAACAAAAAATCGGATACTTTAGTCCTAAATGATATAGTATTGAAATGTGTAAGTATAACATTTATTTAGACTTTTTTATAGTTATTTAAATACAAAAATTCGGGAAATAATAGTGTAAAACAATAAATATCTTACTCACTTTGACAACATTGGCTTCACCAACTAGACAATTTCTTGCGGCTAGGTCTCTGTGTATGTAATTATGCCTTTCTAAATATGCCATTCCTTTGCAAACCTGAAAATGTATGGTAAATTCTAAACTTAATTAAAATCTTAAAATGAAATAAGAAAGTTCAATACAAATGTACGTAATCTCAACTAAATTTAGCAACATTATATCGACCTGTATGTTTACATAAGAAACCGCACTATTAACCAAAGGTAGCCAATATGATATGGCTGTTGTCAGCGAGTCATTTAAGATGTCGTTCCTACACACACTATCAATAAAAACCACTTGAGTTCTTCTCACTTTAATAATGTGTAAGGAACTCAAGCTCAATGGCAAATAATAAATATAGCCTAATTAGCTACCACACTCATATTGTAAAGCTGCTGCTATAACAACATTGTAGTACTGTCTTCTAATATATAAAATTCTCCTGTCAGTGTTTGTTGTTGAAGTCTTCCGAAACGGATCGACCGATTCTCATGAAATTTTGTGTATGCACACATTACATACATTGAGTAGCTCTGCGAATCGACCGACATCTATTTCTCATACCCCTAAAAGGTGAGAGCGGTTTACCCCATACTTTTTTTAGACAATTTTTTTTTTTTTATGATACATCATAAACATACATACAACACTAAATTTTGTCTCTTTTACGAACAACCGCTATTTTGTAATCTGATTTTTTTTATTCTATCCACAGACCTGCAATAAAGTTGCAAGATGGTAGAGTCTAATGTATTAATTGGTATTGACCTTTATGAACCTAAGTAAAGTATACTTTTATTATGTACAACGCTTTGTATTATATGTGCACCCCCACACACTTAAAGGAAGTGATTTTTTTACTAAACTAAAAAATATTCCCTAGAAACTATGTATATGACAAAACAACGTTTGCCGAAACAGCTAGTAATTTATAAGAGTTAACTTATTCTGGATCAATACATTTTCATCATTATTCATCATTGACACTTAATATCACTTGAAACTGAAATCAAACTATAGCCCGTCGTCGGTAGAGAATATCTATCTGCATTATGTAGAGTGGAATACGAACCTGCAGACACATGTCTAACAAGACAGCCGGACCGAGTTGCTCCGGCGCAGTGCGGCGCAGATAATTGAACAACGATCCGTTGCACATGTACTCAGTCACTATGTAAATGGGTCGACGTTTCGAACACACGCCGTACAGTTGTACGAGGTTGTCGTGCTGCAATTTTCTGAAATATGGTATTTTAATTTAATTTTGTGGTAAGTGAGTGAGTGATCGAAAGTCTAAGTGGGGTGGGACCATTGCATCGTCCAGCTCTGCCGCAAACCAGTCGTGTAAGTTACGGTTCGTAGAAGGTCGATATATCTAGTATAATTTCCTTAGCTTGTCATATATACTATTCCTTGTCCGGTGAATAATAAAGTAGCAGCCCGAGCCGTGGCTTCTGAAAAAGCCCTCGTGCACAGCTACATAAAGGATGTTTTAGGCTAGGCACATACCGTGCCCTCCCACGTCCTCATCGACACTGCTAAATATCTTCTTTTTCAGGAGAACGAGTGGAAAACTTTATCAAAAAAAAAATTATACTGCTTTAATACCCAGTTTCATTAGTACTCATTCTTCGTATAAAAGTATCGGGGTTCTACAGATAATCCGCTTTTTTAGTAATACAACGGTCACTCGTTATATTCAGGAAAAAGTCGTTTTGTACTTACGTCATAACCTTAGCCTCTTCTATGAAATCGTCTTCCGACATAGTACCCTCTTTCATCATCTTGACAGCTGCATCCCTGGTGCCGAAAAGTTTGCCTCTACGCACCACGCCAAACTGACCCGCGCCAAGTTCTTCATGCAGTACTAGATCATTTGGATCTATTTCCCATTTATCTAAAAACGTCATATAATAGTTGTTATTTTTTAGTCCCTTTTTGTGACATGAACCTTAAAACGCGTACATAAATGAAGAATGGTAATTAATGTTATAAACCTACCGCATAAACTGGTCTAGGTGGTTGTTAGAAGAATGACTGACAACATTCACTACTTAGTAATTTCTTTTTAGAAATCTCTTTAATCAAAGCAAAGATTATAAGCAATAATCAGGTAACTAACTGTGGTCTTGCGTTTTGTCTATTAATAGTAATAATTTTTATAGTTATTTCATTAACGCACAAGAAAAAATTTTTGTACAGAGAACAAATAGAAGAAGTGTTTCGTTAAATAGAAGAAGAAAGTACGAAATTAAAGAAAACAATACTGTAGAATCTCATGTCTCTAAAATAAGTATTGATGACCTATTTTGCTGTAAAGGTTTCTTATATATTTCATAAATATTGTTTTAAACTACTCCAAGTTTGACGAGCAGAGAATGCTCATAGGCGTTTAGTATCTCAGTGTACAGTAGCATAGTTTAAATAAATATATAATAATTGTATAAAGAGCTTGCTTGTACCGTGGGACAGACCCGCTGTAGCAGGCGGGCGGTCGCATGGTGTTGCCTTGAGTCGCGAACAGAGGCCGCCGCTGTTGTGCTTGTGGTAATTAATCAGCTCCGGTATGCTAGCGCAGCAGTGCTTGTCTGATAGATAATACTCGCCGGTATCTTTCTGTTTTATGTGGTAATGTTTTGTCTGCGGATGAATGCTGCAAACAGATAGAAAAAATTTTGTCTTTTAACATACAAAGTTGCATTTACTGAAGCCGAATCTTAGGTTGTAACGCGCGTTGCATTGAGGACACGTCTCCAATAGACGACGCTTTCATGAAGGAAAACATTATGAGAAAACCAGACTAAACCGGCAGCTTTCGGGGACTTGTAATATCCACGACCCGATGTGAGTGGTGTATTAACAGTAATGGCTTTAACCAATTCCGAAAACATTAAAAAACTTTTTATTATTTAACTTCGCAAATACCAGTGCACTAATTAATTATTAGTTGTATAGGAGTATACATAATCACCAGCAATTTTTGGGATGAAGTTTTTTTTATGGTTATAATAATGTACAAATTTTTATTTGCTTGATAGGTCCGAAGTGCGCTATATGGTACTTTTAAAATGTTCTTCATACCAGTAAGTTTACCACTTTAGCGTATTTTTTTGATAAACAGATTAATGTATAAGTATAGTAAAAGTTTTACCCACACTTTAGTATATAGAGACAACGTGTACATTCCTTTAGTGGAAGAATTTCGCACAACAAAACAACCCTCCTTGTCCTCTTGTTTGAGCAAAGACTCCGCATGTTGTCGTGACATTTCTCCAACGTACCATCTGTAATTATTTAAACATTAAACATCTGTTAAAAACCACATTAAACCAAAAAAACAATAAATGTTGATAAGACCACGCTCTCTAATACTGTTTACTCATAACAGACGATTTAGATATTCCAAATAAACACATAAATTACTCACTCATACTTTTGTAAACCAATTGTTTCTTTTTCTTTGACGTAATTACTTGGAATGTAACCTACGGACCTGTAAATATAATGTATTGAAATCTAAAATATATTATATAAATGAGCAGTAGTAGGAAACATAATAAATTTAAATCAGTAATATTACAATTATTCAATAAACACTGCATAAAATCTCATTGATCGTCCTACGCTACCAGCAACCAGCGGTTACCCAATTTCCGGTTTCAGCATAGATACAAAAAAAAAATTAAACAGAACTAGTAGATGATATCATTGAAAATGAATTGACTACTATTAATTGTTTTCCAGTCGCATCACTGTATCCAAAACTATATGCAAATGTTCGATTCTGGACATGAAAGGCATTTCGATTTAATTGTCTTTTTTATATTGTAAAAAAATAACGATAACGACAAAATAGATGTAGCGATGATTTGAAATCTTCATAAGACGTTTAGTACAAAAACTCTGTCATTTACAACTAAGGGTGTTATTTTGATATTTTTTAAAGACGAATTAATTATAATTATTAAATATTATATTATCAAATATTTAATTAGAAAAACGAATTAAAGTTTTAGTGATATAAAATTTTCAAGTAATAGTTTGAACCTTTTAAAATAATAGGTGTATTTCTAGTATAGTCATTATTATTTGAGGAGTAATTCAACTTTGAAATTTAATACATTACAAGCCTTGATCATATAAATAATACTTTTAACTAACCCGTGTTCATCTTTAACTTTCCACCAGTGTTCTTGAGAATCATCAACCACCTCGTATTCAGCACCCTACAACAGAGGATAAAAGAAATTAGATAAGGTTTAATTTTTTACACATAAAATATAAAATATATTACCTTTTCTAATGATAGATCCCCATTTTCGATGGCTTTGAATGGGTACAGGGCTACTACAACTTTGGTTTTCTGTTTCTCCTGAAAATAGTTTACATGGTTATTAGAAACTAATTTCAAAGTATATCAACATTAGTACTACTACTACTACTACTACTCAACAACATTAGTACTATTGTCTTAAAAAAATCTTTTTCTTTAAATGTATATTATTAACAATGAAATTTTATCAAAATCTTTAAAAAAATCCTCAAAGATCTTACCGCGCCATTTGCCTTCTCCCTCAAAAAATTTACACTTCCCACTACCATTAATGATAAAGGTTATTATTGATAATAAAGGTTATAAATATCAACATGTCCTATGATCATAAAATGGCGACAAGTCTCAAGTACAGTGTTTGACCCGAAGATGCCTTTATGAATCAAAGGCAAAATCTACAAAACTATTGTAAGACCTGCTTTAATTTATGGATCAGAGTGTTGGGCAAGAAAGAAGAATGATGAGAAACGATTTCAAGCAGCTGAGATGAAAATGTTAAGGTGGATTAGTGGAGCTACAAGAATCTATATTAGGAATGAGTACTTAAGAAGAAGTTTGAAAGTGACACCTGTGGTAGAAAAGATAAAAGGAAATCATTTTTACTGGTACGGACATGTTTTGAATATAGAGGAAATGGATGTAATCAAGAATGTTTTAGGTATTAATGTGTTTGGTTGGAGATAAAGAGGAAGACCGAAGAAACGATGGCTGGATTGTGTGAGAGATGATATGCAGTGTAAGGGTGAATTATGAGTTAGCGTTTGACAGGAATGCATGGAGAAGACTGACATACTGCACCGACCCCAAACAAATTGGGAATTGGGCAGGACGATGATGATGAATATGTACATGCATGTTCATTCATACACGAAATATGATTCTCACCTTTGGTTTTGAAGATGGCGTGCCGGGTGGGGGCGCACCTCCCCCCGGCATAGTTACTGCCGCTGTGACAGCTAAAAAAAAACGTCATTAGTCAGCATCATAAAATATATTTCTTTTCGTCATGAGACCGAGAAGTCCAGTCGAAGTTAGTAAAATGTCTAACAAACTACTTATACTTATAAAGACTTTATAGTAAACACAGTAAATAAATGTGTATGTGCAACTTCCTATCATTGATCTCTATCAAATTATGACTTGACTGCTAACACAAGTCTATACTTAATTTTACTTTAAAACGGAACTGAAGATATCAATTTTTTAAATATATGACAACAAAAATATAAAAAGGGTTCCTACAACCGGTTATAAATGCTACTTACTCAGAACATTTAATAATATTTTATAAAGTATAAGAAAGATTACATGAACCATCATCAGTTTTTCCAAGCATTATATGACACACGGACAGTATGCAGACAAAAAAAATCATCAATATTATTTATATATTTCCTTCCGACCTTTTTGCAAATATCAAAAAAAATTAAAGGTATTATTCTCTTTTTAGAATGCTCTAGTTTTACTTAAAGATACTGTAGTAAGTGTTTTAAACATGTTTGCAAAGCTGTTGTTCGCTTTTTGCATGATTGAAAGTAATGCTATTTTTAAATTATAAAGTAAAAAAACCGATTGTCGTAAGGTTAGTGTTGTGATCGATAAGACTAAATCTAAAAATTTTAAAGTAATAGTACGCTGAAACGTTATTAACTATATAATGATAAAGTTAAAAACTTTAGTTTTTCCTTATTTTTTGTCATAGCAAGTAACATTTTCCTAGCTATGACAAAAAATAAGGAAAAAATATAGTTTTTAAAATAGACTGAAATTATTTCATGAAAATAACTACTCCGTACACGTACGTTAATATTACAGCTAATGTAAATTAAAATATTATACATTAAAATATAGTATTCATTTTCATAAATAACGTTCATTAAACAATTTTTAACTAATCCGCACATCATTTTATTTAAATAACCTTGAACTAATTAATATGTCCGATATATTATAGTCTGTATTGGATATTGTGCAAACAAGCACCATATTAAGGAAGATAAACTAATTTAAAAGACAAAATCGCACGTACGTAATCAACTTAAGAAGTTATCCTTGCAACGGCGTTCGTATCGGCCAAAAGTTTTTAACTATAGATAGTGAATAATTTGTCATGAACAACAAAATCGTTTGAATTTTTCAAGTTGTTTTCTTATTTACTCATTTACATATCTTTGAAATATATAGGATTATTTCGGCAATGGAACTACTATTAGCAAATTGTCAAAAAAAAATAACAGAACAGAAGTCACAAAGTAAATAACTAAAAGGTTCAAAAGAAGAGTAATACTTAAAAGAGAATTAAATATTTTTAGTTAAATAATTTGTAAATTATTAGCCTTCACTATAGAAATATTATAGTAATCACGGTAAAGACTTGTAGACAACAAGAACATTGAGAATCATTGTGATAAATATACCGGCATTTATCAGATAAAAAAATCAACAAAGGCACTTTTTTTTTAACACAAACTCGGTATCACTAAACACAAACTGATTTGATTGCATACACCTGATTGAGACAAGAAAGTGAGTGCAACGAAACGAGTTAACGCAACCGGTGGCGACAAGGCCATTATTAAAAAAAGGTCAGCCGAATAATGTACCCTCTAGCGCGGGGAGGAATGAAGATAATGATAGGCAAGGTATCTTCGACTTCTTCTTGGTAACCATCGTGTCGTCGACTTTACTTTGCAACATGGGAACTGCGAACGGACGTCCGTCACAACACCGCACCGTCGACTGCCGACCGATGTGTCAATGTACCGTTGCGTTACTAAGGCGCGTTACATACAACTCAGTTTAATACAACGTTTATAATTAATATTTAACGTTAAATAAATCAAAGAAACATTTATAAATAATGTTCTAATAAATTTTGATTCCAACTGATCGAACCTTTCCTGAGATCTCTAACCATTGGCAAATAACAGACTGCATAGCAGAGCTATCAATATATTTACACTTCTTGTAACGAATGTAAAACAACAATAATACGTACATGCAGAAAGAAGGAACAATTAAAACAGGACATGTAAATTTTAAAAAATTACAAGACTTGCCAACCAAAATTGTCCAGAATCAACTGTTTGGCAATTATAATTCCTACCCAGAAAATAATACTGCTACTGTAAGTATTTAAAAATGTTTACTAATTTAATTCCATGCGAATTACCTATCAAGAAGATATATCACGACTGAGTGGTTAATGTATATCACAATTAACTCCGGAAGTGCCAAGACCTCTAAACAGTGATGACGAGATAACCCCAAAAAGCAAGGTGTACTTCCGATGATTTTACGATATAAAAAAAAGAACTAGGTAATTTTTTTAACCAACCTAACTAGCGTGAATGGTAAAAAAATCGGCTTAGAATACTAGTAACTTTCATATGTGGATAGCTGCTACACAACAATGCTGTTTTGACAGATATCAAGGTAACTAATACAGGCGAGTTCGAAAAGCTTACCACCAACTATATATGGTAAAATTAAAGAAGTCCTTGTTACTAAACAAACAGTTATCTGTTAAAATTAATAATAATCATGAGGACGTGGCTTTATGTTAACCGAGACGAGGCAGTGAGGGCTTCAACGATGGTCGCACGCGGCCTACATTCACCTTACGCGCAAACTACCTCTCACTTTACCTATATAAGTCGCCCGGAGAGAGAAAGAGATAGAAAATTTACGTCATCAGTCGCCTGGCATAAATAAAAATTTGCTACATTGACTTAGCACCGTAACTTAACAAGCATAACGCTGTATTTTCATTGAAGAACATTTACTTACGAGCGCGAATTTTACAATAGTTATTAACTAAATTTGCAAGCAATGAAAAGGATAAGTGTAATAAAAATCAAGTAAATTTGCTTTTCAAACTTCTTTTTTCCGATTAACTGCTTTTAGATATTGACGAACTTTACAACTTTGTTAAGACGTATGGATCAAAGAATTCCAAGTTTTAGAGAAAACTGAAAGAAAATAGACGTGGTTGAAGAAGTGACAAGTAATCTTGTAAGAATAAAAAATAATCTTTAAAGAAACATCATTACATAATAAAGGAGGTCTTATTAATTTAGAAATCCAAAATCAGACAAATCCGAACTGACTTGGGTTTAAAGCGGGTAGCAAATGCCACTTAATCCGTCCTACCATCATCTTTTCCAGTATCTTTCCCATCACCGATAGGAGGCCTATGGACGGTAACACTTGGGGGGATCATGGTTGTGTGATTTCCCGGGCTTTGGTATTAATACCACTGCCGCCCTTTTCCATGGCGTTGGGAAGTGGCCCAAAGCCGAATGAGAATATTCAATAGATGGCGCTGTGTTAAATGTATCGACGTTTAATATTAGCTACAATTTAATATTATAACCACCACGTGTTGCTGAGGCTAAAGTACGAGTTATATTTATGTTGTAGTAAACGCAAACCAGTCAAATTTAATATTCTTACTTTTTTAATTTTTGTGTTTTCGCATAGCCAGAATATAATAATTTTTGTGTTTTACTCAGACTAAAGTGTAAATAAAATTCATATTATGGAGGTCACTATTTATTTTTACAAATGGCGTCTTTGTAAAAAAGATGCTGGTGCATATGGCTGATATTCTTCTAACTTTCTCCGTAAATAGTTTACTACAATGTAATATAACAAAAACTTTAACCGCAGCAACGCGTGACTGAGTATTTATTTTTAATGAATAATTTTATGGTCATTGTATACATACGTGTTGATTCAGTGGATGGCACTATAAGTTCAAACTCGGGCTCGGGCAAGGGCCAGAAGGTAGCGAGCGTGCAGCCGGGGGCGGAGCGCCTCTCGTCCTGGCAGCAGCTCCAGCGGCGCGCGCACCACGCCGCCGGGTGGTACCGCGCGCGACGCGAGTTACAAACGCACACTACACACACAATTATCATTACAACAATATTTGTTAAAACTATATTTATTATCTGGATATACAAGATTAGTTCTGCGTTATGTACATGTTATGAAAAATATTTAACAGAGTGTATTAATGAGGACCAGAAATTTTAAATTGTCCCATATATGCATGTCGACTAGAAGCGATTGACTTGTGGCATTATGTCCGCTTTTTAGCCTTCGTTATTTCCAATACATTTATTGTAATGCTCATATTATTATTTTTTAAGCAAAAAATGTTTAAGTAAATACATATTCTCTATTGATGAAATATTTCATCTCTTACTAGGCTCGCGGACCTGCGGTCCACGGCCTTTTTTTTCAGTCTTCTATATGTTCCCACTGCAGGGACTCGGCCTTCTCTAATTATGAGAGAGTATTTAGCCTTAATTCACCACACTGGCCAAGTGCGGGTTGGCGGATACAGCCAGTGATATAATATTAATTTCTTAAAGCGTACATAACTCAGAAAAGTCATCGGTGCGCGCCGGATTCGATTCCGCGACCTCCGAATCGGACGCCGAGTTCCCAAACCTCTCGGCCTCATTTAACGGCCTATTTATTTATAATGTAAAAGAAATTGCTGCTATTCTTACTAGGAGTATAGTTATCCAGCAGCAGATCCAAATAGGAAAGGGTAATTAAAGAGTAAGTACTGATAAAATTAAATTGAGGAGGCATCATTAACAAAGTCTTTCACTCATTGAGCAGAGTTAATGAAAGTTGTGCTTCACTATATTCTTTTAATTTTTTCATATTTATTATTATAGATCATTCGCTACTTGTTTGACATTTTTAGTTGCAGTCTTTTCCTTCCCCACAACTACATTTGACTTGCAGCAGTCTGTATCGATATAAATAAGTTTATTTAGATATAAAAGATTAAATTTGGTTAGTATACTGATCATCTTCTTGGGCACATTGATGAAACCTACTTAACACCTTGCATTTCTTTCACTACTTAAAATCGGTTTAACCATTAAACCATTTATACAACAGGTTATTTTTGAAATTATCACACAAGTGTAAATAAATAGTAATTATTTTTAATTAATTATTTAATCGATTACCATATATACAAATATTTGCAAATGTATCTATCAGTAAATAGACGCGTGTATGTGTAGTTTTAAATTGGGTTAAAAATGTTGGAGGTGTATATGTAGATCTATTGTTTAGTCTTCGGCTATTAAGAATAGGAATAAAAGGTAAGCTCTGTCTGTCGTAGAAGACGACTAAAATTATTTTAGTAATTCGAGGGCTTTGTAGCCTTCATTACTCATAAAGGTGGCCGCATTGGACGATAAAGACACGATGGTCTCGTGTTTAAATAAATGTTGTACATA
Organism: Parides photinus; assembly: GCA_018247975.1. Classification (NCBI taxonomy): domain Eukaryota; kingdom Metazoa; phylum Arthropoda; class Insecta; order Lepidoptera; family Papilionidae; genus Parides; species Parides photinus. The sequence continues at coordinate 4,634 of DWHU01000795.1, read as the reverse complement.
TTTAATAAATATTATTACATATTTTCTTGTACTTGTCAATTTGTATTTTAAACTAACCATCTATTGACTTGGATTTGGACCGGAGGAGATTTCCAAAGGCTAATTGAGTCCGTTATTTGTATACTTCACATGTCATAATAAACATTTAAAGTAAATATTCCATTCAAAGTAAAGTGTGCTGCAGCTAGTAAGATTAAAAGAATAATCGGTTTAAAATATCGACTAGACAAAATTAAGAATTTAGAATTTTGTTCAATACTCACTCCCTCTTTTCCTTATTAGATTTTATGAAGGGTGAGAGTACCCCAACAAAACACACAGTTAGCACCCTCACACTTTATTAAAATGAGGTACAAATACTAACTGTAGGGCAAACTATTGGACACTATGCTTATAAATATATTTAACGGCGAACTGTAATATGAAAGTAATAAAAAATTTCAACATTGCTTTTCTAAAGAAATGTGGAATACGTAATAAAACTGCAAAGAATTTTTTCTTCACTATAGTACAAACAAGCTCTTGAATCTGTTTGTCAGATATGTGTCTGGACGAAAAGGTTCTTTGCTTCTGTTAAACTTTTTAATGAAAAGCTTAGATGGACAAAAATCCAGTGTCATATGACAGAGTAACAAAGGTGTGAAGGATGCTACGTTATTCCTTTTTGCTTCCTACTTTCGTATGCATCGCATTGTCAAAGTTTACTGCGTTTATTTAAGCTAACAATGCATTTTATGTCTTATTACATTTTTTCGTATAATTTGATAAAAATATATTATATCTAAAAATTAAATACTCTGGTACATTAAGATAATTTTAACAACATTTAATTAAAGATATACGGTAACAGAAACAAAATAAAAAAAAATAAATCAAGTGACTATTAAACACACAGAGATAAAATCTAAATTAATCATCTTAAAGATAAAGTCTAAATGATATCATCTCATCAATGTACGTATGAGTAAAATAAATGTAATAGTAATATGCAAGATTACCTCCCGAGTGGAATATTAAAAATAAATATCAAAATGTACATATATCACTATCAAAAATATTAAGAGAGAAAAGCGAAGTGGAACTGCTGATGTACCTACTATGACTTGGGTGTTTTCAAGAAAAATGTTGTTTTACCACCACGTGGTCAGTGGTTGTAAAACCACCGAACAACAGGTGAGAACATGGTCAAGTAACAATATATATAAAAATAAATTAGGTGACTAGTATGTAGTATATTCGTACCAGTTCTTATGGCGTGAATCCAACGCAGCCGCTCACTGTGGTCACCAGCAACGAGGTACAGAGTATAGTCCGTATTATTCTCCAAATACGAAACCTGCACATAATTTCACTGTTTTTAATACGTTTCTCCATCTTCAATTTTAATCTTAAACAATAGCACTCCGCGCTATGTGATTTACATGTGATCGCATCGTAACTCTCAGAGACGCACGCTATTAAACAATATAAAATATAGAAACGCACACGTAACTAACCTGAAAATAAACTTTCATTTCTATTATTTTAAAATAAATTACTATTCAAGAGTAATTCACACAGCATCTAACAATACACTAACCTTAATAACAACAGCTTGTACGTTTGCTAAAACATTTATCTGTATAATTATTACACAGAGCTTGAACTTTTCGTAACAAACTACAAATATGTAAGTTTACTATTTCTTAGATCAACATTTATAGTTTATGGACCTCAGGAATTTGTTGAATTTCATGATTAGCGGACTCACAATCAGGTTGACCGCATTAGTCATTCGTTGAAGTCTATGGTATGATAATGTTTTTTGTTGTTCTCTTCATTAGTACCTAATATTTTGATATCAAATGTGAAGATAGCGCACGGGCACAGATATTTACGTACTAACTTATTAAAATTTCATAAACATTTACGTTACAACGGATAGGTGCCATCAGATCTCCAATAAGTACAAATAAATCTCAATCTCTCAAATCATGGCTCTACCTACTCAAATAATTTATTTGTACTTATTGAAGGAAGGAATTTTACCATAAATTTATGGTAAAATTCCTTCCTTCAATAAGTACAAATTCAATGTGGTGTTTTGTAGGTACCGCGTCGTGTTAAGATATCAATATTCTGAGCTCAAGAAGCGTAACCTCCAAAAAACCTTTTTTTTAAACAGCAAGAAAACGGAAATAACAAGCATACATATAGTGTTTGTAGTTATTATATAAAAAATTACATAAATGGAATTTGTAAAAGTAAATACTCATAAATGTATGCATTTTCGGTAGAACTCAAAATACTCATTAAGCTTATTTCACAAGTCAATTTCATTGTAGTAAAGTTCACGCTCCTTGAGCTCATAAGTATCGAAAATTATCACCATCATCAGCCTGAGGAAGTCCATTGCTGGACATAGACCCGAATAGATCAACCAACCAATTGAATGTCTTGCTTGTCTATTTATTATTGAACGTTAGAAAGAATCATAATACGTTACTGTCATACTTGGAAAGGGTATCTAAAAGAGGGGCTCTTCTCCCCGTCCTCGTCTGGTATTTGTTTGCTGAGCTCGCCCAACTGAGCGTGCTCCACCGTATGAATAGTACCCGTTGGAATGCGCCCGCGTTCCTTCCGCCTCTACACAAAAAAATTGAATATATTAAAATCACACTTCACACGGGCACCATCAGCCTTTTATGTTAATAAACATGTATACCATCGTTCCTGCTGTTTAGCATCCGAAGAGAGCACTAGTTGTCTATGTAAAAGTTTACTAACCTCCAAGCAAAAACATGAGTTGTGAAAGTTTAATAAGTATCATATATATGGCGATGATGTACTGGTTTTAAATTTTTTTCATTAAACAAAATTTTATCGATGACAGAAGGTCCTCTCTCCAGTGAACCAGATCAGTATGAACAGGACTATGGCAAGCCCCGTCTTATCATACAAGGCGATTTAAAGCTTCTTCAGCTTCGTAACCCGTGAGTAATGGAGTCTCACAGCTCAATTAGCAAACTCTAGAAGGAACACGGCAACTTATATCTGTCTTAGCACAACGAGGGTAGTAATGAGGGCTCTGCCATTCCTTGGAAAGGTTTTAATTAAAGTGACCCAAAGTCTCTTCAAAAGCACTGAAGAAGATCACCGAGGGTTTTAATTGGTAAGAATAACAGATAACCCTGAATACTTTCCCAGATGCAGGATATCTACCGAAGATTACTTACTATTATAAGATTCCTTCCGATACAAAAGAAGATACAAACACAATATGGTGTTATGTATATGATTCTAACTAGCATCACATTTTAAACAGGTTTACCATATACGGTCAACGTAATGTCGGATATAATTAAAAATTTGTATATAACCTATGACTTGAAAATAAGTAGATAGTTTTATACTAAAGCTATTTCTAGTTTCATCTAAATACAATACATTTTCAAAGGTTGTCTTTCTCAAGAATATAACATTTCCAGAACATTTTCGAAAACCGCGTTTATGTAAGGGCTTTTATAAGACATGCTTCAAGAAAATTGTCATTCAAATAGACACTGTAGACTTTATAACAACGCCTACTGTCCTCATTTTCAACGAATGCACTACTTTTTTTTGTAAAAGAATTCATGTTTGTAACAGGAGATTTAAACGCCATTTTTAAAACACTGCGTTATAATAACACTTCTTCTTGCAATATAATATTATACCACCACTATAGTAGAAGAAGTAACTTATCAAAACTAAATTTACTGCTATAACCTCAAAACATTTTTTGCAATTTTATCAAATATTGTATAACGTGTTACATAATAAAGTATGTATTGTAAATAATTGAACTGGTTCATATACAATTTTCACATACATGAGAATGAATAGTAGTCTTAACTTCTACAAATTATTACTGCGTTTATTAAATCAATAAGTTCAGACCTCATTTACTGATAACAAAACTACGTATTATAATGATAAGGGATTCATATATTTGTCACTATCTCGTGTTTGATTAATACGAAGTTAAGTCTGTTAATCACATTACAGTCCATTAAAAAAATATCCCCATATGTGTCAAGTCTATATAGTACGCTTTGTATTAATATCCTTTGCATGATGTATAATGGTAAAATGTTTAGTTTGAAAAATCAGTCTCGTCTTTTTTTAAAAAAACCGCAAAAGTAACACGTTAAATTCAGTTAAAAAAAAGGACACAATGAATAATCCGTTTACGCTACAGTTACCTCTAATTGGATTCGTTGCAGCGGAAATAAAAATGGGAATGTGAAAATTTCCGAGCTGATGCACCTTCACATATAACTCAAAAACGCATGATGATACAATTTTCTCATAGCTTTAATGGAACTTTTAATTAACTAGTAGCATTAGCGTTTTTTAAAACAGCATTTCGAAGACTTTAAACATATAAAACTTCATTAACATGAAAATGAAAAAATTTAAAAGTTTTATTTACTTTGTTTCAATAAAATTTACGAAATATTTTGGTGACTATCCAATTAGGTAAGATCACCACCTGTATCAGGTAGTCACCGCCCGCCCTTACGGACATTGCAAAACAATATAGTTATATAAACATTTAATAATAATATAAAATAACATGCCTAATAAGTTAAATAAATTCTGTTTACATTAAA
>DWHU01000794.1:0-15713 GCA_018247975.1 Parides photinus | reverse complement strand
TTGATACGTAAAGTGAATATTTGTGCATGTGTAACAGTATCAAAGCAATAAAAGTTATATACGAGGAGGTAAAGTCTTTTATATACAAAAAATAAGTTTTAAAATTATTTTATACACAAAAAATATGTTAACTTTTTGAGCATTTGTGTTGATAACTGGTTATTTTGAATACGGTACAGAATTTCATCACGCTTTGTAAACAAATTTAAGTCAAAGAAAGTTCTAAAATATTGTTAATATTGCAGTAAATAAAATAGATAAAACGAGTTTTGAAAACATATATCTAGTCTACGAAAATCATAATGAAACACATTAATGTCATTTCTAATATTTATTTCTTCAGTTAAATATGAAAAAAAAAGAAGCAGTCATCGTGGAAGATTATTTGTGTTTTGTTAATAATACGTTAATTAAAATTAGAGAGTAAATAAGTTTATTACGAAAAGCTTGTTAAGTAATTGTTAACGAGAAAAAATATTACTTAAATTATTGTGTGATAACTTTGCTTCATGATCATTTATTTTAGTTGTGTGATATTTTATTGTTATACATTTGTACCGTATATTTTCAGATTCTCGGTTTCGGAATCAAACTCAATATCGCATTGCTCGCCGAATTGTTTATACGAAATTTGAAACAGGCATTCCATGTCCGCTTTTTCTGCGGATTTTTGCGCCGATCCACTTGTAAATATACCTCCAGTCACACGGAAACCAAGTTCCCTGGCGAGAGCTTTTCTGAAAGAATTTAGGAAATCTTTAAAATAAACTAAAGTCGTTCTTGTAGTAAAAGTTGGTAAACGAAAGTTTATAGTTTGTACACCTTCACGCTTTAATGTTTAATATTATGTATGGACTGAGATGCATTGTCATTAAAAAATTGTCTACCAGTGTTCTTTGTGTAGAATAATTAAATATTCAAATTAGGAAAGCTTGATCACTTAAAGATTACTTAAATAAAAGTAAAGTTATTAACATATACCTGGCCTTTAATAACTCAACGGCGATGCCTAGATCTCTGTATTCTCGTGTAACAGAAAGTCCAGCACCCATAAGGTAAGTGTCCACATTGTAGTTATCATATATGACTGTGAACTTCGAGGCTTCAGTAAACATACGGAGCGACATATTTCCAGCTTTAGATTTTGGCTACAAACAAAATTTATTTAGCTTTACTCATTTAAACGTACAAACTTCAAACATTTTATTTGTTTATAGAAATAAACTATTTCATCTAGTGACAATTTTCACTTGAATACTAAAAAATAAGGCCATATAAAGCGCTATACAAATGTAAAATCAGCTCTCTCCTTGTCGTGAGGATAAGTGATACTAATTTTATACTGAAATATTCATATAATTATTTATACATTATGTGTATGAAAGGATTTCCCGAATATACGCTGCTTTGTTTAGGAATAAATGAGCTTACGTAAAATATTAATTGCGTTTATCATTTCTGACTACTGCCCGGACTATGGGTTTTCGTGAGCAATGTATGCATTTATAAATATAACACCTATTTATTAGATATTATATACCTATTTATTAGAGACTGACATACTGCGCCGATCCCAAATAAATTGGGAAATGGGCAGGACGATGATGAATACCTATTTAATGATTGATAAAAACTATTTAAATAGTTCTTTCTTTCTAAATTTAATCTCTTATCTTCGTTTAAATTTTAAGTACCTAAATGTATCTGTAGGCAAATTGTTTCTGATTCTTGTGTAATATCAATATAATGTTTTTACTTGATTCGTAATATTTTGGAATGATTTGATAAATGTTATTGGCAATGTTATAAAAAAGTATTAAAATTTCTATGGGCACTAATAATAGTTAAAACAAATGCACTCTAACAATATGATATCTTATAAAATAGCTAGTTTTAAATTGATTATATTTTTACTCAATATACGCCGTAACGTTATCGAGATTTTCTTGGTGATTCATTTTAGTTTTTTAAAAAAGTAAACCAGGAATACTAGCATAAAATGAATGACCAAAGGACTCTTACGTATTATCCTAATCTTCAATTTTTAATTACCGGAATGTGTTCAACGAAGTGTCCTTTTTCCTGAGGCATGCACATGTTCACACCTACCAGAGTGCAGCCTGCACCATCTCCTTCCGAGAGGAAGCACGCTAAACTCATTTTCTGTTCAATGATAGATGTCAACAGCACACGATACTCTTGTATTGCCTCCGGGTCCTGTGCAGTGCCTGTCAAATATATTAAAGTCTTCATGACATTTCTGAACCTGTCTTATTCCTTAACTATTTTATTGCTTTCGTAAGTCGATGCGACGGACGACAACTTTATTGAACGCCGCTTTAATGTACCGGATTATAGTTACTACTTGATATTTAAAGAAAATCTAAAACTGTGTTTTGATTTCTCGTGGATGAAGCATATAATAATATTATTTTACGAAACACGCAGGAATGGACAGACATCATATCCGCCAAGGAACTTTGAATCCTACACAATAGACTCGACTATTTACGGAGATAGCTAACCCTGGGGCATGAAGAAACACGAAAAGTAATACGTTTAGTAATACAAGTTCTGTAACAGTTTATATGTAAAAAGGAAATCCTTTCCATGTTTTTTTATCCATTAATGATATCTCTTCAAAAACAGACGGACGATTTCCCACGAAAAAAATATCAAAGTCATTAACCATAATCAGCGGAGTAACCGTAGCCCAATTTATTCGGGTAACAAAAGAGACTAGGTAAAAGTATAAATTGTATAAAAATATCATTTTATGTTTGTCTTAAATGGTTTATTGTACAAACGAAGGATTATAGTAACGTACTTAAATAAGCAATTGAATCGTTAAAGACGATATATATAAGAAATGAAAAGAGAAATGTTTGTAATTCAGTACATAACTTCAAAAATAGATACTTATAAAGGAGGTAATTAATTCAAGAAAGTAACAGTGCTTACAATTACTTATGTAACACTATTGTAATTAGATTACTGTGTTCTGGTTTGTAGGGCGTTGTAGTTGGTTAAATTACAGGGGGTACCGAGATTTAACATCTTATGCATCACGGTGAATTTTTTGGTTAGGAGTATATCATCATAACTATCATTAAGTTGCAGGCAGAGAAGTGTCATCGGGTCTTTAAATAAAAATAAACTAGGTGCTACTGTTAACCTGCTGTCTTCCACCAGACATCTTCTTGAATGTAACTCCCCAGCATAAATTCAACTGCAGTTTTCCACATATCCTCAGGAACATCTTTGATAACGAAATTCAAAGTACGCCCGTCTTCAGCCTGTCTCTCGAATTCGCTCCATACTTTCGGATACACTCGTGAAGACATTATTTTATTAAAAATATTCCCTCGAACGCTTCTCGAGCTTTTAATATGAACGTGACTTCTGTTTCAGTTCACGAACCACTTTGTACTGAACCGTATGAGTAACGTGGTTTTACTCGTCGTAAAACAAGGAGAGCTGTTGATGCATTTATCATACAGCGTGTTTAATTTTTCTATTCGGTTTTTTTGTTTTAAAGAAACTTATGTGATACTGGGACTTTGGACGATACTGACTCAAATATTATAAAACATTATAAGAATGTTAACTCTAACTAAGTTGGCCAAGTCTGTTGTAAAAGAAAAACTTAAGACATTATGTTCTTCCAAAAACATTTCGAAATAATAACCTATACAAGAAGTAGATGTGCTAGGGTGTGCGCTCTGTATAGGGTCTATGCTCATTTTGTATTTATCATGTACCTGTTTTTAATTTTAAATTTTGCGTTATGGTTATAATGCTACACACATATAACAATATAAAACAATTAGCTTAAACTGTATGTTGAAATATGACACAAAATTTGTCATAACTACTAGGTATTATGTTGTGGTGTTATGTTAGAGACAACTTACTATTTTTCAACTTAGATTAATGAATTCCGTCTGTTTTCTTGATTATTATCGATAGTTTTATGACAATACTGAAAATTACATTTATCCTACCATTTAGAATCGTCCTGTATCTCATAAATCAATACGATGAAATATGATTCTTGTAAATGATCCTTGAAATGATATATTACTGCGGTTGTTATTAAAATGTAAGGATGTTGGAATCCATTAGATCTGATTTATGTATGAGGATATTGTAATAAGACCTTTAATAAAATACGTTCTTGTCAACGGAAAAAAGGTTTCGTGAAAGATTGGAAAAATAGGTTTTTTGGTGAAAGCAGAGCGTTTGTTTTGTTCTAAGCGAGAATAAATTCGGCAACAATGGTGGCTAGTTATAAAGTAAATAGATCTACGTTTTGTAAAGTTCAAATGCATTATTTAATGTAGTTTTGTTTATGTTCACATTAACCAGGCCAGCAAAGCATAACTTTGTAGTTTATTGTTACATGTAAACCGTTGTTTGTTTGTTCACACTCCTGCCTAAAGCCCACTCGTAAGCAGTTCATGGAAAGGTCACAACTGAACAAATTTTATTGTATGAACCATAATAATAGTTACTTTATAATAAATTATTAGAGTTAATATTAATATTATTAACTTTCCTATACTTGGATACAAAGGGCGGATTCTATGGTAGATAGCATTGTTTACCAGTCAACCCTGAGAGACATAGAGTTGTTGAAGGCGAGAGTAATTAACAATCCTAATATATATAAATCATATCTCACAATATTTGTCCGCGATGGACTCATAAACTTCTAAACCGATTTTAATAAAATTTGCACACCGCATGCAGTTTGATACAACTTCAGACATAGGATAAATTATATCACAATTAATAGTCGCAATATTAAAATAAAATTTTACTTCAATGGGTGAAAATGTCACAATCCATTTGCGCTCAAATTTAAAATTCATTCAAATTCTGTATTGATATAATAAAAAAATTAGCTGTTTAATTTTGTGTTTATTTTAAAATCATGAACAAAGTTCACCGAGTCCGCTAGTATTATATAATATTAACAATACATTAATTAAAAAACATGAAATAAATAACACTAATACATAGTTACATAACAGTTGTTTTTGAATCTGTATCATCTCTTTAGGTAAAACAGAAATGTAATCGTAAATTCTACCCACGGCTGGAGATTAACCGTAATGGCCGCGCTTGGCAGACTAATTGTCGACCGCAGAACCGATGTTCAATCTCTCATGTAAAGCTCTGTCAATTTTGGTTGATTTTAATTCTTAAACTCAAAAGCGAATAGTTTGTCTTATCTATCTTTGTTAAGATTATCCGATTTTTCAAAAAAATGTTTTAAATATATTTATATTAGAGAAAGTGTAACCACTTGCGTGACATAACAGTTGATACCTAGCTGTGCAATAGTTAGGTTAGTGGTTTGTAAACATGACTATATTTAAATTTTATTATTATTATGTTGCCAGTTAAATCACTGGAGTATTGAGATATGTGGGGAGCTTATTTTGTATAAACTACACAATGCTTATCCTTAGGGGTAGATACACAACTTTAAAATTACACAAAAGTTTGAAATATGATTGTACCATTCAATGTAAAAGAAAATGATGTAATAGCCCTTGTTCCTTATACCAAAAGTACTTTTGGTTTGAGACATTTTGCATTAAGATCCGCTCACCTCTATAACAACTTAAATGTACATCTAGAAATACACACATGTATCCTAAGAACACACATACAAGCAAAAGTTAAAAATATGGATAAAGAATCAAATTTATGAAGAGCCACTAGCTTTGATGAACTAAAACATAATAAACACACTCATACACACACACAAGCACTCAAAGTCATACACGCATGTAAGATGATTGTAATTAGATAAATAAAATGTTATTTTATAACTCATATACTTAACTAATTACAGTACGATGAAAAAGCGGAACATTTTAACAGAAGCACCTCGTGCGCTCGAAAGAGTAATAAATAATTCTGAATATCACATTTAACAAATAATTTGCAATAAAATAATATTGCAACTATAAATTGAGATATTAGTTATATCAAACTCTGAAGTTATATCAAACTGCACACGGTGTGTAAATTTGATTAAAATTGGTTAAGTAGTTTAGGAGTCCATCGCGGACAAACACCATGACACGTAATATTTATATATTAAGATGAGTTTTTAAGTAAATAAACTTTTAAGTTTTAAGTATGTTTAAGATGTATCACGTACTACATGAAGTTATCTTAACCAATCATTAATTACCAATGATACTTAGTAAGGCTGATGTCTGAAGTTTAATTTAACTTGTGTTTGCTTAGGTTCCGTACACGAGTACTGGAACGGACCTGCTCCGCGCTCGCCGGCAGACGCGTCGCCGCACTACTGGTTTGTGGTGGTGGTACTTCAGCAGCTGCTGTTGTGGGAGCAGCAAACCAGGCCGGCGTTCCAGTGCTACGTACATCACCATCCCATCTGCATCTCTCTTACACAATTGCCAATGTAAGTCCTCATACCAAGACTGATCTCGATACTCTCACATAGCCTGAACCTTAAACCCAGACGTATGAACAATTTTGATAATTTGAATATGTAGTAGTTTTATCATAGAAATATTGTTATCAGTTTTATATGATACAAGTTTTTAACGAAGCATAAATAATCGTGAACACACTGTAAGAAAACATTCTCCTTACTATAAGTTGGTAATATTCATTCAAGCTGAAGAACTGGCCATGAGACTTTTACAAGAAGTGTCAAATATAGGAATAAGTTTAGATTTTATCAAGAGATTGTTAGACACTGATGTGGCATAGTATTTACATAAAAACGAAATATACTTACTCGGGCCTTTTTACTAAAAGCCCTTTTATTTTGCTTCACTTCAATCACTCTCCTTGCCTGATAGTTTCAAATGTATAACGTTTAAATATTAACAACCTTTCGTGCGTTAGAGAAGACCATTTTTAAGTAGAGGCAATTGTGTACGCCAAAGTATAATTAATTTATTCCAGTAACGCAATTTGGTTCAATAGCCATCGTCCATTGAGTTTTAGTGTCGGAATTTTTTATCTGTTGCTACTATGTTCAAAATTAATCTCGCTGCTGGAAATTCGTAATGAATGTAACCAGAGAGCGTTTACAAAAAGATTCATTCATTTAAATGATAGAATATCTCTGAAACTAACAGATTCATTTAATGAATAAAAGCAAGACTAAATGCAGTGCAAATAATATTCCATGAATATAAACAGAAAAGTACGTAGATTTCAAAATAATCCAATAAAAGAAACTGCGGCATCAGTGGTTAGAACCTGTAATAACATAGATGTCATGCGGTATTAGTATATAATACATAAGGACAGTACGAAACGTAATCCGCCATCCGAATTAAATCTCATTTATTTTAGATATACTAACAATTATTCCACAATTTCAGACGTCTGGTTCCGACTAAAACAAAGATTATTTAATACCATTGTAAAATTTTTAAATTCTATTACATTTAAAGCAGAGTTGTTAAACAAAATTCGCAATTTTATAGTTACGGTCTCAAAGTTAATTATCTTTGTAACAATATTTGAAAACCATAAGTTAAATGAAAACTATTAATGTTTATATAATTTTCGTATGTAAAAAATATAGCTAGACTTATTTCCTTTACTAAATTTCTTTCTGGAGATTTTTTATTCTCGTTCATAAACCTTGTGTGTGACATAATGGCAGCAATTTATTCGTTACTTTACCATCCATTTACTCTATGACGACGACGAAGTATCCTAACGAAGCATGAACTCATATTATTTTTATACAGGATATGCTGCCTTTGGAGATAAGACTGGAGACCACTGCAAGGGAGACTTTACAAGCATTAAGGTGTTTATACAAAACCTACTAACAAATGTATAACAAAATTGTAGTTACTTCTTTGATGTTTTCGTTGTTGTTTGTTAGGTATGTACATGTAGATTAAAGCCCTTTTTATTTACAGATCTACTCTTTTGCATACACATTGGCACACATTTACTTTGCTAGCGGAAGAGGATATACATTCATCCCTTTTTTTGAGGAAGGATTTATCCTCGATTCTTACAACTGGACCGCTTAATCCAATATGGCTTACGCTTCCTACAAAATATTCCCGTCGTGTTATTTTTAGGTTAGATACAATATAAGTATAATGGTATATAAAAATATTTATTGGTAGTAATTACAAATATGTTTTATGTATTTAGACGACTGGCCGAGGTTTCAAGATTAACACGAGGTGTCGTTGTTTTGATATGTGATATTCATTATGCTAAGCTTGTGATGAACGAAGCACAACGACTCAATATGCTTGATGGTCATTTTTTTTGGCTTTGGATCGATGCCGCGAGCGATTCCGACGTCTTTCACAATATCACTAATTCAACTCAATATACAGAAGATAATGAACGCGACTTCGGATTCTCTAATTATAAGGAAGAAACGTTATTTTATGACGGTTTTGAACGCATGAAACGAGATGATGCAGACAATAATACTGTAGCTAACGCCAGCAACCGCTTTCTAACAAGATTATCTAACAACACGTTTAAGGAAAACGTATTTAGAAAATACTTTATAAATTTAGATAAGAGTCATAGTAGAAGAAATATTGATAAAAGTAAAACGCACATTAAAAACAAATTATTACATTTAAATCTAAGTTATTCTTTTAACATAAGACAAAACGGTAGTTTAGAAAGTATTAGTAATATTAGTCTAGAAAACAAAGGCGTTGAAACTTCTAAAATAGAAAACGATTCGTTAGAAAAGGAAGATAATAGTTCCTTCCATTACAGAAATATTAATAGGGTTAATAATAGAGTTAGTTTAAGAACTAAAACAAGAAACGAATCATTTAATAAGTATGTAAATAGCATAACTGTAGAGGATATGCATAATGCAAGAAAATTAATACAAGAAAGATATTTAGAAATTAGTTCAAAGGACCGAGACTTAAAAAGTAGTGTATTTTTTTCAAGTGATATTAGTGAATTGTTATTGAATCCACCGGTGCATACTTCTACTATGATTAACGTTAGGGATAATTTAGTGAAGAGAATGGATAAAAATTTAGTTAAACAAGATGTAACATTTAATAAAGATGAAGGAGATGTTGAGAGTACAAAGCGACATAAAGGTTCAATATTCAATGATCTGCCTGTTGGACTTTTGGCATTATACCCTCAACCAATGGTAATTGGTACGTATAACTTTTACACATTTTTATTCATCATTACATTAAGTAGTAACTGTAGCAAACTTTTTATTTTAGATGAAACATTCATAACGTCTGCAGTACATTTAACGGTGGGTGCTATCCATCGTGTGCTGCGAGCTTGTGATACATGGTCGGCACAAGCCCAATTTTTAAGCGATGCCACCGCTTCCTGTTGGGAAGAACCCAGTGATGCTGCTGCTGATTTTAGTATAGAATTCGTCAGGTAATATATGATTAAAATAAGGTTATAGATTGTTACTTTCGGTCCACACCAACATTAGACTATACTCACAAATTATGGTCTCTAATCTTCTTCAACTGATACACTCTGAATATAACAATATTATTTATGTAATCATTATTATTGATAAAAATAAATTTACCATTCTTTAATTAAAATGTTTAATATGTGTTTATAATTTAAAAAGAGACAAGAAATGATTAAGTTTAAATACTAGCTGCTATTATTCTAATCTATGACACTGCATTAATCACCCCTACAATTATTTTCGAGCATGAATGTATTGTTTTTGGTTAACCTTACAAAGAACTCTACATTTTTGTTCAATTAATTAAAATAAATCCTTAATATCTTAAGTAGTCCATTGAAAAAATAAAAGGATAAATGTTATTTTCCAAACTTTGCCGAGTGCTTTAAAACGAGGATTAGAGGCAAATTAGTTATTAAAAAACGGCTCCCGACTCTTTTATTACAATGGTTTTTCTTAACATGCCTTATACAGTGTCGTAACTGTTATAAAATCTTCCTTTTTATACAGTTACGATTGGTGAGGCTTAAAAGAGACAGTAAAGAAAACAGTCTTTAAAAAGCAACGTACACGTTTAATAACAAAAATTACGTAGAGTTTATTTAAGTTAGTAAATACTGCTTTGTTTAAACTACAAAACCGCATAAACTGGGGAATAGAATGGTAACAAGCGTAGAGCATCATCATAAAAGTAAATTGACCGGAGAGTCCGAGAATGGCGCGAGATTACTTTTACGTCCTCTATCTAAAAGGCGAAGGTTGACCGCTTCGTATCAGAGCCTGCATTATGCTATAAAACCTTGTCTTGAAAACATCTTCGTTGATGTAATATTTACTTCAAAGTGTCATACCTAAACTCAAGTCTATTAACACTTCATAATAGCTGCGGAAACATATGTAACTACATATATTGCATGTATAACATATAAAATATCAAAATCTCCTCCAAAATGTATAAGAAAACTATATGGTAAATTTTGGTATTATCAGCACTATTAAAGAGTTTAGGCTGCTTATGAAAACCGATACTAAATAGACCAAGATAATCTAAGTACATTTTCCGAAGTTATATCTATTATTAGAAGTGAGAATAAAGTTAAATAATTTGAGTCACGAACATAATGAAGTTAAAGCAAAATCGGGTACAATTTAAAAGAAAGTGATTGTAAAAACCATTTAAGCCTAAGGTTTAGCTTCAAATAACTATTAAGCAGCAATTAAGTCCTAAGCCTACTTTGATACTGAAATAGTGACTGTAACATGTTGTATCGATCCTTTAAAGAGGCAGGCGATTTCTTAGTAAAGTCAATTTCGTCTTCACTGAGCTTAGTTTTCGGATAAATGAATGGTGTAGACTTAAAAACTGACAGTTTTTACTACGCAAGCCAGACTGTATAATATATGTATTTACATATATACTAGAACATTGGTACGTCGATATAAAACATTACGCAAATTTGTTAACAAGTTACATATTTTTATAATTCATTTAGCGCAGTAAGTTCTGCAGCTAGCAGATGTAATATTACTGGGATATAAAAGATTGTCTTAAATTTTTTGCACAATCTTATATTGTTTAACTTCGATTTATCAGATTATGATAAAGATTACTTTAATGTCATTACATTGTAATTGTAATGGTTGTTAGTTATCATTTATTGCTAGACCATAGGTATTCTATATCTCAGCTATCCCTATTATTTCGTCTCAATTAAAGCAGCACTTAGAAAATATCAGATTAATGAAATTAACAAATCTAAATATTCACTTTAAAATACTGTACTTGCATTTTGGTTATGGCTTGGTATTTCGTACAGTGTTGTCATAACTTTACCCCGGTTGTCCATTTGCAAAATATAATGGTAATGTTGATTTTAACCGAATCGTTCCACTTTATTTGTAATATCTTCTCTCATGGACAGTTTCTTTTTTCTATTAAAAACTAAGATAGATAATTAAGAAAATTTATATTGTTCGTATGTGTATTTAAGCAGTTAACTTTTTTAACGTTTGTCTCTAGTGTGTCATTGTAAACACTGAACATGTGCGGGTAAACATTTTTGGCTGACATCCAGACTACTCACTGACTCGGCGAAGTAAATTCACCCTACATGACTCGATATACGTGATAATCATCTTTTCATAAAATTAGAAATTAGGTCATCTAAATAGGTCAAGCCGAATGAGTACATCTTTTTATGAACTATTGACTAATTTACTGCGTAAACCATTCTCGATCGCCTTTTATTACGCAGCCCAACCAGGCTTTTATTGCCCTCGTCAAATTATTTTTGTTGCCCTGTGAAATCTGTCCACACAAATATTCTATTTATAGCAATCTTATTTAATTGAATCATTAATAAAGTATTATAAGTGACATAAGCAAGACAAAAATAATATCTTTACGTAAATTTCTGCTGGTTAACCAATTTTGATATTTTTAATAATTTATTGAATCAGTTTTATAACATCATTAACACATGAAGTCCCTGGTTCCTGAACTAATTAACCTCTATTTCAGGAACCAGCGCCCTCTCTCAATTTCGTTATGACATAAATGTAATCTTGGAGAAAAAGTATACACATAATAAAATAATTTTGAGAACTATACTATCATGTCATGTAACATTACATTTGATAACCAATACAAAGAGACTAGCAAAATGTTTAACGCTTCTGTTTGTTTTTAGAGAAATGCGAATATTATCCGCTGTAGCATTGGCTGGTGGAATTGGAAGAAGAGAAAAGAGTCTCACAGCTTCGTTTGCGTTCCTTAATTTGATTTCTAATCCCGAAGGTGGCAACGCGTGGAGGCAAGTTGGTCACATAAGAGGTAGAAATGTCCACCTGCATACTATAGTCTGGCCTGGTGGGCGTCTTGTTGCTCATGGTCAATCTGCAGGAGCTCGAACCATATTTCGAATAGTAACTGCACTGGCTCCTCCCTTCGTTATGGAAGGTGAACTTGATGAAGATGGACAGTGTCTACGGGGATTAGCGTGTCATCGACCTCAAACGTCCGATAGAGATAACCTTACATTAGTCTTTAATGAATTAGAAAGAGAAAGCGACCAAGACAGCAGCGATTTTTTCTTCCCTACTCCAAAACCTACCAGATTTTCTCGAATGGCTACTCACTGTTGTTATGGTCTAGCAATGGATCTTTTAGAAAATATAGCCCAAGAGCTTGAATTTGATTTTCATTTATACATAGTCGAGGACGGTTTGTATGGTTCAAGAAAGTTAGTGAGACCGTTTCAGAGATCACTCAAAAAAGACCCTGATAATGGATTCGGGTCTAAACAGGTAGACTACCATACGCAATTGTATGATATTAACAACGAAGAAGAAAAGAATAAAAGCTTTAATACCTATTATACGGACACGCATGAGAATATTGAGAAATGGAATGGCATTATTGGCGATTTAATTTCTGGTGCTGCACATATGTCATTTGCAGCGCTTAGTGTATCAGCAGCGAGGGCAGAGGTTGTTGATTTTAGTCAGCCTTATTTTTTTAGTGGAATTTCAATATTAGCCGCACCAAACCAACGACCTGATATACCGTTATTAGCGTTCTTGCTACCCTTTTCTCCGGAACTGTGGATTGCAATATTCACATCATTAAACGTTACAGCAATTGCTGTTGCGATTTATGAATGGTTATCACCTTTTGGATTGAATCCTTGGGGTCGCCAACGATCTAAAAATTTTAGTATATCTAGTGCATTATGGGTAATGTGGGGACTTCTTTGTGGTCACCTAGTAGCGTTCAAAGCACCTAAAAGTTGGCCTAACAAATTTCTTATTAATGTTTGGGGAGGGTTTTCTGTGATATTTGTTGCCAGTTATACTGCTAATATTGCAGCGCTAATAGCAGGCCTTTTTTTTCACAACGCAGTTGACGATTATCAGGGAAGAAGTAACGTAAGTAGATTATATCATTAGAGTTTTTTTTTAATAATTCATTTTAACTTATGGTATTTATATTTTTAGTGGCTTTCTCTAAGGATAGGCACGGCCCGATCTTCGGCTGCTGAATACTATGTTCAACGGAATAATCCCCATTTGGCCGAAATAATGCGGCCTTATGCGTTACAAGACATCGAGGAAGGGATACAGCGACTTCGGTATAGATTTCTACTAATACTTGTAATAAAGCTAATAAAATGTAGAAATTTTTTAGCAATATTAAAAAAAACAGAGATCTGAGAGAGACAGAACGAAAAATTTTAAGGATTGTGATGGAATGACGGAGAAAGGTTTTTAGCGTATGATAGTGTACGAGATTTTTTTAATAATGAATTATTTAAAGAATTATGTAACTATATACTTTTTCATTATTTAAAAAAAATAAACCAAGCACGAAATAAGTCAAACTGTCCTATCTATTTTCGATAAAACTTTAACCGATAAAAAGTAATCCTCTTTTCGTTCTTATCATAACCATTCTTACATTATAAGTTCCATTAACTATCAATTTTATGACATACTACTTTTGTGTGGCTATCAAAGTAAGTTTTCAGTGAAGTTTAAGTGTCGGAAAATCCTAGTTTACATGAAATAAATAATAAAATATTACGATTTAGTTAAATGTCTATAAAGTGACATTAATATAAATTCTATATCACGAATTCCACCTGGAAAAAACATTTTCTTGATTATAGATACTTAATAGCTAGCACCAAATTATAAAGACTTCGTTGTCAAATTCAAAGCTTGATTTTTTAGGAACAATACATTAGATCTTCTAATAGCAGACACACCAGTTTTGGATTATTATCGTGCCACTGATCATGGATGTAAACTTCAGAAAGTGGGAGAAAATGCACTAGCTAAAGACACTTATGCAATTGGAATGGCGAAAGGCTTTCCATTAAAGGTCAGTGAAAATTATTGTAAAGTAATGTATTTTAACCTAAATTTGTGTCGGCATATGAAAATTCTGCTTTCGTGCGGCTAATGAGACTATTTCAAAGTGTATATCTATATTTATGTATGGAAGGCGTAGATAGAAGGTTTGAGTGACAGCGAAACGACATCGGATCAAAGCGGGTAAAGATTGATGAACGATGCACACAAATCTAATAAAGTGATCGATGGTCCAACGTCGTGTACCCTAGGACAGTTTATTACTTACTTACTGCTATATAGTATATTGACAAATATTTCTACAACAATATAGTATTTTTGTCAGTAATAATCCAAGAATTGGTTGTGAAATTCAATTAAATTACAGGATAGTATATCAGCAGTGATTGCAAAATATTCTTCTAATGGTTACATGGATATACTCACTGAAAAATGGTATGGTGCCTTGCCATGTTTTAAACTAAGTGCTGATTATGGAATCCAACCAAAACCTTTAGGTAAGATTTTTTTATTTAATCATCGTAATCACTAATTTATTGTACAGTTCCACGTATAGTATTATAATGAATATTGTTTCTATCAACGTAGTCAGCTGGTTCGTCTCTGCCGGAAATTTCATTAGAATTTATCGCCACCCTCGCTATAATCCTACCCTGTGGGGTGCGGTGGAAGAGAGGTGTTACCACCAGTCGACCTAAAAGATTAAACATAGGATTTATCACTGAAAAAATCAGAGGGCGCGTAAAGTGTGTTTACCTCTTATTTAGGACGACCTCTGATGAAATAATAAGAAAATTAAAATGTAACCAAGTTACATTTTCTATTACCGAGAAATTTATCTTTTTATATAAAGTTATAATATTAACAGCAAAAAATAGTGTTTCTCGAGGTTCTTTACAGCTTTTTTATAAATATTCGGAATTTATATTCAAAGTACTTTTTGTCATAGAATCGTAAAAGTTTTTGCGATTTTTTTCACGTTTTCTATGAGGGAGAGACCGTTACATTAAAAAACGATCTAATGTAAAGAAATGGTATTCTATCAATATCTTTGTTACGTTATATATCACGTAGTAAAGTAATAAAATCTTTGCATAATATAATAAAACGATGCTTCACGTTTACGTTACAACAGCGCTGTCATATAAATTTGAGTACTTCGACATAAACATCAACGTAATCCAAAAAATATGTTCCAAAGGCTCAACGAAAGCCCGTAAAATGTTTACACGGTTACACATTAAATGATCTCCACGTATTATTTGTACATTTAACGAAATTAAATCTACGTTTGATATATTCAATTAATATTACTGAGCTAATATTCTCAACTTAACTAAATATTTATTGATTGCAGTCAATTTATTACTTGTGGTAA
>DWHU01000793.1:0-15723 GCA_018247975.1 Parides photinus | reverse complement strand
TCTCTCACGATCTCCGGGATGCAATTTTCGAACCAACCGATCTTCACGATAACACTTATACCTTTTCAGCACTTTAAAGACGCGGGTGTGGGTAGTTCCGATTTCTTCGGCAGCTTCTCTGCTTTAAGCCTTTGGATAAGCTTCGAAGCATGTTAAAACACTTACATCAAAATCGGAATAGTCCTGCCGACGACGTTGCGGTTGCCTTTTGTAACTACCAGTATTTTGTAAATTAGCAACCATTCTTTTCAAAACAAATCGAGTTGGTACTATACAACTTTTAATACTTCGACTAAGTACCCTCGTTAACTCTTTATTGTACATAAAAGAACAAAATAAACAAATAAAGATGAAGTAGCAAAGGTACATAGGCAACCTTAACCCTAAGAGGTATCTACCAGCAAACCTGTAAACGAAAGTGATAAGTGAAGAATAAAAACCAGGTAAGTGTACACAATAAAAGAAACTAGACTTTAAAATAGGGAGATGAATATAATTCTAAAGTAGTATATATTAAATAAGAAAATAGTTAATTTACCAATCTATATGTATAAAAAATTGTTTGTCTGTATGTCATCGATGGGCTCAAAAACTACAGGACCGAGTGTTATGAAAATTGGTATATTTTTATATATATATTTCTCCACAGAGAAGGTTTATATAACATACTCATTAATGACACTCGCTACCAGATGGCGCTGCAGAGTAGCAACTTCTGCTCTGTTCAACCGATTGTAATGAAAATCAGTATGAGCATGTATTTTTACACAGAGGAAACGAATATGACATGTTGAATATTTGTGTACTGATTTTTCTTTACAATTATTATCATCAAATTTATTTTAGTTGTTGACGTAGCAACGCACGCCGGGTACAGCTAGTATATAAATAAATACAGAAACTTATATATAAGAAAAAGGAAATAAAAATACACAGATACAATGCATAACACATAAATTGAAATTAATATTTGCCTTACACGTTATGTAGACAGTGATAATAAATATTTTTCCATTTTCAACCAAAAAATAATAAATGTTGTACAGGCGCGTTAGTCATGAGGAAGTGAGTTAGAAAGTCTAACTACCTTCACAGTAAAAGATTCACCGTAGGGCCTTGAAGAATGACGCGGCATTTTGAGAAGATACTCGATGCTACGACTCTGTTTATCTGGCGGTGCAAGGTGCCAGAAGCGCTCCCGTAACTCATTATCGTAATGCGTATTAGGAACCACGAAATATCTTTAATGAAATAAATAAAAATTAAAGAGTAATAGAGCAAGGAAAACTTTAGAAAATAAAGGTGATTTGTAACTCATTTGAAAAATGTAAATATATAAGTATACAATCTATTTCAACCAACATATTTACTGTAGATTATCAGCAAATGACGTCATAGGTAGTTTAATTTAAATCCACCTTTAAATATAATTGATTCATAATTAAAAACATTTAATTGTGTGAATACTTCTAATTGTTAATAATAAAATGTATGGCGTATTTAGGTTCATAATAATATAACGTATAATTTAATTATCGTCCCAATAGGCAACTATAAGCCAACGTTTACAGTGTATTCGTGTAGAATAGTACCCAGGGTATAATGTATATAAGGTTTCAAATGTGGATCGATTATAACTTACAGTAATTTACTTCTTTTGGTTCAGATCCATACAATTTTTTTTATTCAATAAATTTTTTTTCATAAACTACCAGGTTTATGAAAAAATTATATAACATAACTTTAATTAGGATTTACTAGGTCTATCGATTGGCATTAAAAAAAGTGAAAAACAAAAAAAAAAAAGTCCCAAGTGCGACCTACTATGGTTTCAAACCAATGTGTGCCCGGTCATTATTTCTTATATTTTACTTAAACTTAACATATAGGCTATTCTTATAATATAAATTGTCCAACACTGCTATTTACTATGAATATAATATATATTAAAGTCTTATTTAATTTGCATATGTTTCCAATAAGCATTCTTATACTTGGCTGCTTGCTGCTTCTTTCCCTCCAGGCATGTACATCTAGAATACTATAATTTTTCACACACTGGCAGTAGTTCCACAGCTATACAGTGAATATAAGTAGATAAAAGGCTTGTAGCTAACCCTGTGCTCAATAAAGTTGGAAACTAGATGTTCATAATGAGTGAATCCGTATGTTATAGATCCATACTTTTTTTTTTATGTCTTTACCAGCTTTATACTAAAATTTAATGCCCGGTATTGGTTACAGTGTATCTTTGGCATCTATTAGTACTCTACGTAAACTCTATCATTAGTTTTTCTTGTGCTTCAACTGCTACATTTCATTCAAAGGCTTAATACCTAAAATCTCCAAACCAGATTTAACAACTCTGCGAGCTGTATTGAAAATTATTAACCTTTGAGCTGCTACATCATTACAAGCATTCTTGACATTTAATTCGTTGAACATTTTATTAACATGCCTTGCTAGACGAAACAAATAATTCACTAATATACATGCCTCCTGCTCATATAATGCTCTATGTAAAACATTTTGGAATTTGGCTAATTCAGCAACAACATCTCCAACAACTTCTTCTCCAAGACATTCCGGAAAACAAACAGTGGGAATTGTAATACCACAATTTTGTTCCAAGCTCATTAGTCTACAGTGCAGATATTGTAATTTTATGCCACTGTCACCTTCACTTTGTAAGGCTCTATCCCAGTCAAAGACGTAATCCTTTTGCCTCTTTTGTTTCAAGTCATTTATAATCACAGCAGTAGCTCCTAACACATCACATGTTTCTTCATTCATTGCAGTAAATCTTGTATCTAAAAGTAAAAATAAGTATATAATAACAATATTTAGTCCTTCATATAGTCAAACATGCTTGTACTACATAGAAGACTTTTGTTTATAACCAGTTTTGTTGAAAATAAGGAACATATAACTTTATTAATAGCTGTTGAATGCTGCTGTGTGCATCAATTTTAATTAAATAGGCTACTAAATTATGGCTAAAACAAGTTCATAAAATTCTTAAAGTATGAAATGTAACATATGCTTTACTTTTGGATGCCTCCTGTTGCTGCTTCATTTTTAATTTTGCTTCATCCAATATATCATTAAGGAAGACAACATTTCCAGTTCTAGTACTCATTCCTTTAACCCTGCCAAACTTTATGTGCTCACAAGAGTTAGCACATTCTTCATTGACTTGTCTAACAATATCAAAGAGGGCTGTGAAGTGATCAGTCTGTGAGTTATCTACAACATACAACATTTTGTCAAAATTGTATTTTTCATACCGATCTAACAATGCAGCAATGTCTCTAGTGATATACAAAGTTGTATTATCACTTTTTAAAATTGTGATATCCTTCCCTTTATATTTGGCAACCTTTTTGCCTTCATCATTTGTAACTATTATTTTATTTTCATCTAATAGTGTTATTATATCCTTAATAGCATTTCCATTATAATCAGATTCCCAATGGTAAGCATCAAACACAATTCCTAATCTTTTATAAACTTTTTCAACTTCTTCAACTGTTATTTTTCTGATTCTCTGCCAATTATCCAAATTAGTTTGTCCTTTTTCTATATTTGCAAAGTATTTTCTAGTCTCTCTTTGTATGTTTACATCATTTGATGCTATTTTATTAGCTTCTACATAAATATCAAACAACTTTCTAATAGGGTTCTTAGCAAAATTATTAAGATCAATATTTTTAGAATCTAACCCATATTGCAAAATCCCAAACTGAGTCCCCCAATCACCCAAATAGTTTATTTTATATACATTGTTAGAAAAAAATACATTTATGTTTGCTATGAAATTGCCAATGATAGTTGATCTCAAATGACCAGCATGAAATGGTTTCGCAATATTTGGAGAACTAAAATCTATTACAATATTTTTAGGTCTTTCATTTGGTTGTTGATTAAAGTATTTGAAATTACTTAAAACTTCTTTTATAAATTGGCCTCTGTCTACTCTAAAATTATGGGATTCTATACAATTTTCATTTCTATCATGTCTTTGTCTATTATTATTTTGTTTACTACTCTTGTTTGTTACATTAAGATTAAAACATTTTTCTGTATGATTGTAAGTAATTTGTAAATATTTTAAATCTTGTAATCCTTTACCCACGTTATGATTTAATAGCTGGAAATAATTAGGAAAGAATTATTTAAATATAAAAAACAACAATAATATTTTAAGGATTATATAACGCGAAACAAACCTTAGCAAGTAACATGCCATTTAATTTACTGCTCATCATTCAGAACCAGCAGAAGTTTTTCAAACTACCCATATGGGTACATTTAAATGTGCAAAACAAATACAAACGCTGTTATTAAGAACAAAAATTGTCTCGAACTTTTAACTATTGCATTTAAATAATAAACATACAGACCGCTGTTTGTCATATGTCATTGTCAAATACAATAAAATCGCTTTCATGTAGTTTATGATAAGATTATTAAAATTTTCTTTTAAATTTAAATTAAAATTTTTCGATATTTATTACTAGATGTCAACACGAAATAATGGCAACACAGTCTCTTTATAGTTGTAAATGGTTCAGTGTAATAAAATTTCTTTCACTAAATTGCGATATCGAATCAATAATGTTATTTCTTTTTACTGTAACTACATTAACACATACACCAATAAAATTAAAATTAAGTAGTTTTTGTTAAGCTCCAAATAAGCATTTGGCGCCAAGAACTGTTTTTTTTTTAATTATTGATTATGAAATGAATAAGTATTGTTTATTATTATTTTAATATTTTCGCTATAGACAACTTGTATATGTAGTTATTATTATGCAATTATGTATATCGGTATTTAGAAATTTATAAATCGTTTGACTTAGTAGGACAAAATTTAGAACAGTAAAATAATATGAATTAGATATTTCTTTTGAATGTAAAATTATAAAATTCTAGTCTTTGATGACCTGAAGACCATAGATCTAGACACGTCATATTGATGATTGCCACTCCCGTTAAGGAGGGAAAATTTAAAAATCTAAAAGGAAATTAGAAATTCATATACTATCTTATGGAATTTAGACTTCAATGTAAAACTGATATAACTAGATGAGATAGATAAACAATTTTTAATATGATCTATTATGGATTGGTTTTATGAATTTACATAATTGAGAGTTAAATGCCTTCGGGCAATTTCGGCTATAGTCGCGTTTGATTGCAGTGACGTCAGAAGGAATGGACCGATCCTGCGTCAAATAGGCACTTCCGGTGGTCACGTGATGCTCTTCGACCAATCAGCGACCGCGGTCTCTTTGCAGGCCGACATTTTCTGACAAGCGTAGAAAAAGTTTTCATCAACAGCCGCCATTTTGCGCTGGAGAGACTAAGAAGTATTTCGGAATTTGTCGTGTAAATTTTCTGTTTTTTCTTACATCATTTTATCATAAACTATACTATTCCATATATTTAAAAAAGTTAAGTGAAATCGTGTTGTTAGTTCGGTGAAATAAGTACTTTAAAGTAGCGAAAATCTGGTGATATTGTTTTCATTTATTGTGCTAGTTCCGACGGAAGATGGTGAGAGGGTCTGTGTAGCTCTTCGATTCCGAGCTTTGTAATGGCGAATACTTGAGTGAGAAATTTTAATATGTGCCTTCAATGGTTTGAAGGACATCGAACGATCGGGATGTGGGTGAATTTAATTATGATGGATCATAAATCGCTTTAAAATGTTATTTCTTCAAGATATAAGACATAAAAGTGTTATTTGAATCGGCGGGCCGAAATATTCACGACGGCTTACGTTTAGTAAACAGAGCCATGGCCGATCATCATGTTGATGAGCCGCCTAACAAGCGAGCTAAGATGATCAGGGACCCTTTTCAGGGCCCATCGGACACCGCGGGTGAGTATTTGTGTATATTTTGCAACTTTAATAAAGTTTTCATTGCACTTTACTTATATTATCGTGCCGTGAATTTTGACATTTTGCGTTCGGTCTTGTTAGCGCCTCGCAAGTTTTGCGTCGTATTATTGTTCACAGAGCGCAAAGCATGGGAAAACAATAAAAATACATAAATTTTTAACCTATTTGTTAATTTCGTTGAGTGGCTAATAATTTAAATTTCATTTTGAGTCAACAATTATTATAAAAAGATTGTATAAACGTTAACACTCACATATTAATGTTTTTACACAATAAACGGCTTTAAATGAATATATGGCTATAAATATAAACTCAAACAAACACTGAAAGCTACTGTTTTCAATACACTTTAATGTTGATATTTTATTAACTACTGTAGAAAGTTATTTTTCAGTGTTTCACAATTTAAGTATTGGAATGAAATTCCCAAAATTTTGATTTATCTCTAATAATAATGTTACGATTATAATCTAATAAATATATTTGTTTAAATAATTTTTCATAGTATATAAAATTAAAATTATTTGTTTGTAAAACTTTCCCATTTTACTGGTTCATAAAAATTAAATAACAAATAAACTTTAATAATTTTATTAATACTAATGTATTGGAAACAAGTAAGTCTCTTAAATTAATAAGAAGTTATAATATTGTATTGGTTTGTTTCTCTGTATATTAAATTTACATTTTACTTCCAAAAAGTTTGTTTTGATATAATTTTTTTTGTGTTTCATAAACTATTTCCAATGTTCATTCTGTTTGTATAGAACTGTCATAATCACTGTTTTTCCTTTTAATTAATGTATACAACAAAAATATCATAAGGTCCTAGTAGTGTACAATTGATAAATATAATAGTTTTGTACATACACAGTTTTTTTAATGTAAATTATTAAGTTAAATAAATTAAATGCATGATTTTGTGTTGTATTAGTTCAAATAGGTTAGGCTAAACATAATTTCTTGAGATTAAATACTTAGTTGAACAAGTTACATTGTTTTTATTATTTACTTTGCATTTGTTTATACTTGAATGTAAAACTAAACTTTGGCTGTATTAATAATTATTGGTACATATTCTTATTTTTTGTTTTTATTATAAATAGTATATATTCTAAAGAATAATCTAATTTTAAATATTTTGGATAAATACAAGAAAAAAATCACACTGGTTAATTTTCATAATAGATGTTTATTATTTAAGTTGTATTCTAAATTATACAACATAAACTAATTCGAAACTGGCATGCCCGAACTGAAAAATATTTCTGATTTATGTGCATTTTATGAAATTAAATTTTACTGACACTATCTGCCGCTCTGCACTCGGCCAGAATGGTGGATTAAGCACACAACTTTCTCATTATGAGAGAAGGCCCTGAGCCCCTACAGTGGGAACATTAAGTGGGCTGTGTACATTATTTTTTTTATGTTATTTATACATATACACACAAATAACAATCTGCTTTCTTGATATAAATTTTGTAAGTTAATCTTGGGTTACTATTCATAGAATTTTATTTTTTAACCAGTTTTTTTGTAATAAACATAAAAATTATTTTAAAATGTAGTCATCACACTGTTCACGGTATTACTAATGAATAAAAACATGAAATGATTTACCAAATGTAAAATATCTGTTTCAGAAGATGGGTTCTCAAACCTTGATATGTTTGACCTGGAAAAGGACCTCCCGGATGAGTTGATGGCAGGGTCCTGGGGAGAACAACCCGGTGTTACTGGTCCAAAGCCTCCTGCACAGGGACCAGGTCCAGGGGCACAAATGGCCCCACAACAACTCAATGGAGATGATCCTGCGGCAGCTATGCATAGACAGATTAACAATCACCTTATACAACAAGTGAGTACCTAACACTAATAAAATTCTGCATTATTTCTGAATTACTTTCAATCCTCACTTTTCTTTATGGTGATAAATTTTTATTAATATTACTACTTTTATAACTATAATTAAAGACACCTTTATATGTATAATAAACATGAGATTAATTGTTAGTAAAAAATATTTTAAAATTTTGTTTCCAATATGTTTGTACTTCTTTTTCTGTATTAAAGTCCTATGATGATGTTTAAATTTTATTGATTTGATTACTCTTCCTACTTTTAAATGTTTTACAAAATAATACTAATAAATTATTATGTCGTTTGCTGGTCTTTTCACAGGGCAATAAGAGTGGCTTAGTTGGCCACAACAATCCGTTAGGATTGGGTACTTTAGGTAGTAAGAGTCCAAACTTGCAGTCTCCACCCAATGTTTCTGTATCTAAGGATCTTATGGGTAGTCTGCACCCACAATTAATGCCAAATACAAGCCATCCAAATCAAATGCATTCTAATATGCCTATGAATTCCATCCAAGGTAAGTTCCTATTCTTTTTGTAAAAAGTATCTTTGTGTCCCATTTAAAACAATCATAAATTTTTAAGCATGTAATTTTTACCAAGTTTCACTGCTAGTGTTTTTAATTGTGACTAATTTAATGAAGAAAGTTTCTTTCAGTTACCTACTATTACATTTGGCTTATGTGTGGGTAAGTGAAAGAAACTTAAAATGTTTAAGTTAAGAATATTTGTAGGAATTTTAAATAAACACCAGCCCAGGTGTTTTAAAGTTCATGTTATTAAAAAAACTATTGTTTTTCCACTAAAAATTAAATAAATTTTGTTTCAGGTGGAATGAATGTAGCAAATGTTGGTGGCAATATGATAGTGACGAACAGTAACATGTCTGGTGCTGGAATGCTTGGCAGTGGGATCATAAATAATGTAAATAAGCAGCTCCCAACACTTATGACCAACAATCATCATGCGTCGGCGCCTCACCATCCCCACACGCAAGTAAGTAAAAAATATTGTCCAATTTTATATAAGTAAAACGTTAGTTGTATAAGATTCCTTAATTACAAATGCCAAATTGTTTATGTAATGGAAGTTGTCACAGGTTATGCAGAATGGCCCACTCGGTGGTCGTGTGGGCGTTGGTGTGGGCGTGGGCATTCGTGGTGCGTTACAACATGTGGGGCGGATGGCTGCTCCTGGAGGAGGTGGTCATCCACTCGTGCCTTATCACCCTACGTACGGTCAGTCGCCGCCTGCGCGCTGCCCTCCGGGCGTGCGTTTCGGGCCGCCAGACGCGGGCGCGCCGGCGGGCGGCGCCGCGCCCGCTGTCCCTCCGGCTCCATCGCCGCAGACGCCCGGCGCCCCAGCTGGGGGCCAATCGCAGCCACAAGCAGCTACGCAGGTTTGTGCTGCACATTACTCAAGTAATTTTTATTTTAATGCATGTCAAAAGGTTTTTATAATTCAAATCAATATGAAAATCTGTATTGGTTTTTTCACCATTTACAATTTTCTAAAATTCATCTTTTCGTTATATCGGTTGTACACTATAAAGGAATAGGATAACCTTGGGCATTGTAATAATTTAAATACTTTCCTTATTTCATCTTCCAAAACTTTCAAAGTGCTTGCTTTAACAAGGCGCAGGGAGCTTTTATTCTGCATGCAGACATTTCTGCTGCCTAGAAATATCATGCCTGTATAATCTGCAAATCAATTGTGATGCCGTATTTAGTTTGATAACATACGAAATGTCTTACAATAAACAGTTCACCTATTACCATAATGTTTACATGTACACTTCTTGGCATTTCCTTTGAACAATTTTCATTTTACTCTGAACCAATTATATCTATGTTCATTACAATTTGCTGTCTTCATTCTTATCTTTGTGTCTGTCACTTGGTAAAGGTTTCCTTCATTTCTTACATTCGTTTTTTATGGAAGCAATTTATAAAATTTTTATATGCTTCATGTTTTTATGAAACACTTATCTTTTTGATTCTCTTGCAGCATGCAATTAGCATGGATTTGTTATTTATTTATAATAGAAGCAACATTTATTTTTATTTAATCTATATTCTAATTGTAGAGTAATTTAAATAAGCCAATTTATGTGGTATATTTTCGACACCAGTCTGCTGCGCCACCGAGTGGTTCGATCGCTGATCCAGAGAAGCGAAAACTTATCCAGCAGCAGTTGGTGCTACTTCTGCACGCGCACAAGTGTCAACGCAGAGAATCACAGTCGCAAAATGGGGAGACATGGCAGTGTACATTACCACACTGTAAAACCATGAAAGGTGTTCTAAACCACATGATGTCGTGTCAAGTGAGTGTCATGTATTATTATACATATTGATAAATATTTCAGTATTTTATTTTGAACTGTACTTTACATTTTTTATAAACTTTGTGGTTAATTCTAACAAAGCATGTTATTCAGTGTATCTTATAAGTTTAAATCAAGAGTTTATAAATAGATTTTTCAATTATTTCTATTCTATTCAAAATACTTGTATTAGTATATGAATGAGATCAATTTTTTTTTAAATGTTATTTGTTTTAGAAATATTTCAACACATTTATATATTTCATGTCAAAAATAACTAGATATACACTGTAAGTCAAAACTGTTAGTATTGTGTGAATTTTGTTTGTGTGTGCCAGATATTCTCCAAAAATAGTTGTGATTAATTTTAATAAATGGGGCATAAATGCACTATAATTTTATTGATTTTTTTTAATATGTAGAATGGGGAGATTTACTGGATTTTTTTGCTTTTTAATTAGTTCATCAGAACGAATGATTGCATGTGGGCCTGTGGCATACAAGAAGTTTTTTTTTTTGCAGGCTGGTAAGAACTGCTCAATTCCTCACTGTTCATCGTCAAGACAAATTATAAATCACTGGAAACACTGTACCAAGAATGATTGTCCAGTTTGCTTGCCCTTGAAACAGGCTGATAGAAAAAACAATACAATGAATCGTAAGTGATATTTTGTCTTAGTTTCAATTAAAGGTAGTCATATTTTTACATAAAATAAGATTACCCTAACTAAGAAAAATATTTACTGTCATTACTAGAGATTTTAACTTATGGTCAGATAGTGTTTAGAAATTTTGTCTTTTATGTTATTAATAGATGATCAGTATCTATAAACAGTAGCTAAAAAAAAATTATTAAACAGCTATAGTGTCTCATGCGACTACGGGTGTAGCGCCCGGCGTGTCGGTGGGAGGCGGTGCGAATGCGGTGGCGGGTGCGGGTGCAGGTACGGGCGGCGTGGGGACGGGCGCGGGCGCGTTAAGCGTCGCCAACGCGCCGCTCGCATCGGTCGCGAATGCGCCTGCGCCGGGAGACATGAAGCGCGCGTACGAGGCACTCGGCTTCGTGTGCTCCACATCGACGGCGAGCGGCTTCCGCGGCGCCGTAGGTCGCATGGCGGCGCCGCGCGGGCCGGCGCTGTCCGACTTGCCACAGTCCGCGCTGCAGCCGGTGTACGCGCAACAGCCGATGCCGGACCTGCAACAGCAACAACAACAAACCCAACTGGTAATTTTATTTTTTGTCCTTCCCATTTTCCCAATTAATTTCTTGGGGTTGGGGCAGTGTGTTAGTCTCCATCTGTACTAACCACACTGCTAGGGTTATTGGCAATGGTTTTTACAGCCGGCCGCCTGCCTGACGCAAATCCTCCTTGGGAATACCAGTGATAATTAATTTCTTAACAAAATTAATAAAAACCCAATTAGTAAATATAATTATTTATTGCATTTTCTATCAATAATAATACTGTAGATAGCACAGGTCCACCTGTGTAAGTGTCAAGTTAATTTGGTCAGTACATCGACGAAGGCTGGGATGGTAGCTTAATGGGGCTGTTTTAATGTATGTTTCCTTGAATGTAATCTATACAGTACAAACATAACCAAAGAAATGTATAAAAAAATGCACAATGAATATGTTTGTAATATTTATTATAAAACATTATTATACACTTAATTTTTTTTTTTGTTACTAAATGTTATTACGTTTTAACGCATATATTTTGTTCCCTTTTATCACTGCTGTTTTCTTTGCAAAAAAAAAAGATTATCAAATCCTAACGAAATAGCAAATCCTCTCTTTCGCTAGAAATTCATAGATGTAGAATAGTGGAGAGAAAGGCTGTAATTAAAGTGATATTTTGTCTGTTTTTACTGTTATGTATAATTCCACTGACCTGAAATGAAATTGTCTAGATGAGTACAGGCGCATTGCAGCTACCCGGCGGCCCCGTCACCGCCAACCCAGTGTCTGGGACGAAAGAATGGCACCAGTCTATTACAGCTGATCTCAGAAACCATCTTGTTCATAAGCTGTGAGTTACATTAAATAAGGTTTTTGCTTTGTATTTCTAATATGAAAATTTATTTATATAATATTATTATTTAAAGGACATTTGTAATATTTGGTTCTAAACCACATGTGTTATTATTAATCAGCATCAGGCGTTATTTACGAAAATAACTCTTCTATTTTAGATTGACCTTTTGTATTTATGGGATTTCGAGTCACATTTAAATAATTTTAATCATAGCCCTTACAATGAGTTATTGATGTACAGGGTGCAAGCAATATTTCCGACACCGGACCCAACAGCAATGTTAGACAAAAGAATGCACAATTTGGTAGCATATGCAAGAAAAGTTGAAGGCGACATGTACGAGATGGCGAGTACAAGGTCCGAATATTACCATTTACTTGCCGAAAAGATATACAAGATTCAGAAGGTAAGTTTGCGGTTCATGTATTTGTCTTATTGTTTTGATAAAATTATATTAAATCAGGTTATGATAGACAATACAGCTTTCGTTATTTAAGTTGCTAATGTTTTGTAAACAGGAATTAGAAGAGAAACGACAAAAACGGAAAGAACAACAACAACAACAGTTGCAACAACAGCAACAACAACAGCAGCAACAACAGATACAACAATCTGGTGTTATGTCAGGAGGTGTTTTGGGAGTTCGTGCACCTGGTGTTGGTCCAGGTCCAGTTCCCGGATCAGGAGTTGGGCCTAATGTCGGGCCGGGAGTAGGACCTCCCGGCGTAGGACTTCCGCGACCAGTTTTAGGGCCGGCTCCAGGTCTAGGATTAAGAATACCTTCTCCAGGAATGGCGCCGTTACCTATACCAGCAAGCAGAATGGCTTTCCAGAATAACTTAGTTGGACCTCCAGGACCAAGTCCAAATCAGGTTGGAACAACTTTAATGTCACGTAATTTTTATATTATTTTCTTCGCTTATCCTAAGATAGTGTATTTAAATTTTAATGAGAAATTTATTAGAAAAGCAGGCATGAATGTTAATTTCGATTTTCATATTTTTCAGATGCCGCAAACTCCGAACGGTAGTAGCGTTGGCGTTGGTAGCGTTGGGAACCCAGGGATGTCTCCATTTGGACAGCCGATGACATCTCCCGCGCCTCAGTACCCGCCCATGCAAACAAATGGCCCTGCACCTCTAGCATCTCCTAATCACCAACAAGAAACTAAAGTTCGTCTATCGGGAGGCCCTGTTGCAAGTCCCTTCATGAACCATTCATCGTTCCGAAGTGATCAATCAACAGCATCTCCTAATCCTGTGAACTCCGCGGGTCCTGCTCTACCAGGCACACCCGCCACTCCACACACACATCCGAGTCCTGCGCCCGAACAGCGACAAACATCACGCCCTGCTTCCGTTTCCGCCCAAAAAGCAGCATTAAATGCCGCGGCGTCCTCGGAAGAGAGTCCTGAAGATGTTCGGATTAATCAGGAGCCTGAGGATATCAGGATAAAGGAGGAACCAGATGAGGACAGTAGAGGTAAAGGCATGAGAGCAGAGACGCCTAACGATAGAGAACCAATGGACAGGCCAGAGAGGGAGTTTGTTGTTAAACAGGAAATCAAGCAAGAAATAAAAGAAGAGAAAAGTGAAGAATCATCAAGTACCACAAACACTGAACCTGATAAGGGCACAAAGAGAACTTTTGTTTTTAAAGCTGAACATTTGCGGCAGGCGTTGATGCCGACGCTGGAGAAACTGTTCTGTCTTGATCCAGAGTCGCTTCCTTTTCGACAACCAGTGGACGCGCAAGCTCTCGGTATCCCAGACTACTTTGATGTTGTTACAAAACCTATAGATTTATCTACCATCAAGATGAAATTAGATAGAGGGGAATATAAAGATCCTTGGGAATATGTAGATGATGTCTGGTTAATGTTTGACAATGCGTGGCTGTACAACAGGAAGAATTCCAGAGTCTACAGGTATTGTACAAAGGTGAGCAAGTTAAAGTTTTAAATGTGTCATGTAGCAATCACTGCCAAAGCTATTGTGTGAAATCAAATTATTAGAAATGTGAATTTCAGAATATTCCTGTATAAACATGGCGGTACCCTGTTGGTTCCCTCGACTACATTCTGTGGTTAAAGAGTTTATTGGAACCTGCCTGCCAGGGTACCATCCTTGTAATTATGAAAAGGCTGTAAATGTATGAGAGCCAGAGTATACTAGATGGTAGCACATGTAGACATCCTGTCCCTTTGTCACTAAACATTATTTGAAAATTGATCTTGTATATCCCCAATGTAAAGGAGGAGTAGCTCATCCTTTTAATAAGTGACCGACATCTGACCTACACGAGTCAAAAAATAACTGTATGTCAAAATACGTAGAATAAAATGAAACATTACTGTTTCTGTATCGTTGTTTAAACTTTATTTTAAGCTGTCGGAGGTGTTCGAACAAGAGATTGACCCGGTGATGCAGAGCCTGGGTTATTGCTGCGGGAGAAAATACACATTCAATCCACAAGTACTCTGCTGCTACGGGAAGCAGCTCTGTACGATACCTCGCGACGCTAAATATTTCAGCTACCAGAACAGGTCAGTGTCAACATTTTTCAGCACTGTTCAATTAAAATATACTTTTTTTTTTTAATTAGGAAAAACTTTCACAAAACAATTTTTTTTAATTTTATTAGTCATATTCAAAACTTGTAATTTGTATATGATGATGATATGACTCACCATCATACATTTGGATTATGTTTAGATCCAAGTCTTCGTACGTAGGAGCTATATCAGATGAGCTGTCTAAGTCAAGAATGACTAGCATCTGATATATATCAGCAGAGATTTCACATTTACAATTTCTTTTTAAAATATTTTGTTTTGTATGACATACTCTAGTCCACAAAAAATATACAACCATCATTCAATACAAGATTTCTATAGTATTAAAGTATAAAAATTGTCTCATGAAAATTACTCTATTTTGTTACTAACTCACA
Source organism: Parides photinus (assembly GCA_018247975.1). Taxonomy (NCBI): domain Eukaryota; kingdom Metazoa; phylum Arthropoda; class Insecta; order Lepidoptera; family Papilionidae; genus Parides; species Parides photinus. The sequence continues at coordinate 630 of DWHU01000793.1, read as the reverse complement.
GGAAGATAAAAGTACTATTGTTGAATAAAATGTGGCCTCTCCTCTACATGGTCTTATTAAACACACCTATGCATATTTTAGAAACAAAGTTGTTATTATGATTTTTAAAGGAATGTATTAAATACAATAATAGTTGTTTTATAATAAAGTAAAGATATTTTAAACTTGTATAAGGGATAATAAGCGAAAGTAAAATGAGTACTGGACAAAAAAAAATAATGATGTGCAGGCAAGGTTTTTCGATAGTAACAAACATTTTAGCACTTAATTGTGACTATACTTAATATAATTCTGAATATTTCATAAAAAAAAGTCAGAAACAATCACAGTCACAATAAACATAATCATCTCAAAGATAAATGCCCAGTGCTTTCATATTAAAAATTATTTTAAAGTGTTACTGTCAAACAAAGAACACTGCTGTAAAACAACTAAAAAAATAGTCATGTATTAAAGTGTACTCTTTTTTATTTATCATGTGAATTAGATTAAGCAATGGTTTCAATTATAAAATTTTAATTATTAGGCTGTGTGCTTTGCAGTTCAAAATAATATTGCTTGGTATTAATGAGTACCACTGAAATACACTTGTCACTTTTATTGTTCATATGTAAAGCTATGGTTTCTACT
>DWHU01000792.1:0-15727 GCA_018247975.1 Parides photinus | reverse complement strand
CCGGCTGGAAAAACCATTGCCAATAACCCTAGCAGTGTGTTTAGTACAGATGGAGACTAACACACTGCCCCAACCCCGAGCAATTAATTGGGAAAATGGGAAGGACAGAAAGAATACTAAATAATTAAAAATATTATAATCAGCATTTAAACAATTTTAAATACAGAACAGATATTTTTTTACAGACATTATTAAACCTTATTGTAATGGTAACTAGTTTAAACAAAAGGTTTAAACGTTGCAGCTTTATCTGAAACAGAAAATACGCTGAATACAATTATCGGTTTCGTTTCGAATAGTGTTGTCTACTAACAGTGACTTTTACTGAAAATGTTTGTTCTAATTAACGATTGCTTTACTTGAAAATTACAAGGAAAGTTCATTATTGCTCACGCAAACCAAATAACTTAGATTAATTCTCTTTACCTTCATTCAGTTTGCATTTAAACTAAATGTAAACCTGATGAATTAACTCTATCCTTTGTACCGCATAGAGTTGAACTAAATAATAACTAACGTTATGGCGCTGTTCGTTATAATTTAACAAAATTTTTGTTAATGTAGGCAACGTTAAAGGATTTTACTATAAATTTTAAATATAAAAGAGTTTTATTGCACTTTTTTTCACACAAATTACTCGGCTTTTTTAAACTTGATATGTTTCATTCACCTAAAATTTTTATAAGATACTTACTAAAATGTGTTGCTAACTTTAAAATCCTATGTACGATATAATACGAACAACTTTGAAATTCTGTAAAGGCTTGTTGTCTTATATAAGACTTAGCTGAAGCCCGAATCGACTCCTAGAAAAACTGTATAGGTTAAAGTTATCGCTTGGAGTATCGTTGCACGCATTTTGGATGTTAGCCAGACTTTCGGCTGCTGCGTTCGCTAACAACTTTATTATACATTACCCCGTTTCGTGTTAACCTAAATAAGCAACAGTTCACTTGCCAAGTTTTAGCATTACATTTTCATTAGATGATGCCTCTATCGTCACGCGTTGGAAATTAACGAGCTTACCAGAAATTTCGTCAAGTTTTAATAGAATCCCAAAATGTGCCTGTTTATCTTAATAAGGTCGCATAATTGAGGCCTTATTATAACAACGAAATTTCAACGTTTCTAAGTGATCAAATTTCACACCCATATTTCGTATTAAATAAAAAAATGTCTGGTAGTATACATATAGCAGAGTTCAGTAAAATATAAAAATGCATGGTATAAATTGAGAACTCATACATCGGATGGCGTACAATAGAATGCTATAAAAACTGGCAAATGTCTATATTTTTTACAAAAGAGGTTTTTGTTATCGTCTTTATTGTAACAGGAAATCAGAATACCCTCCAACTTTATAACTTCCATACGTATAAAAATAATGATCCAAATTGTTATGTACCTATATATAACTATGATCGCGGAAAATACGTTTTAACGTTGGCGACGGCAGTAATTGATACAAAATAAATATACATTATACAGTAGCCGGGGCGGCATCTGAGGGGTTCAAGTAGTAATAATAAAGGAAAAAGCTTTATGCTCCGATAATCACGATGATTTAGGTAAAAGATAACGTAAAATTTTTAATAGCAAAATAATGAAAACAAAGTTTTTCTATTACCGCACAAATTCCATATCTCAGAGCCTTGAGTTCGATGAACCAAAAAACGTCTGAGAACTAGCAACACCAGGCCAATTCGGAAAAGTTATTACACAGATAGCTAATATTACTCTTAATGGTAACATAAATTTTGTGCTCGTTATTTATAAGAATTTTTCTATAAAACATCTCCATTAAAAAAAATTGCTGTTTCCTGTTTAAATAACTGTCGTTATTTACCTACAGAATTTCATAATATACTTTTTTAAATATTAAGTTGGAATAAAATAGATTAATTTCTTACGGAACATAGATTACTGTTACAAAAGTACCGACTTGGTGTGGCAAGTAAGATACATCATTTACTTCTAGGACATTACACTTGTCTTTTACCTTTATGACCTTTAAATATAAGAACCTTTTGAAGTTGCTTCAATGTATGGAGGTACATTGGATTGCATTATTATTTTACATGAGTATTAATTCGACACCGTGAATATGCAGATAATATGCATATTTTACACGTCGACGTGCTTTAACTTAAATTTGCTCCTCAAAGTTGTAAGCACAAAGTTATGACTTTGTTTTTGAGATCCGTACAGAATTATAATTCGTTCTAAATTTATTTATTTAGTGTGAGATTATATTTAAACATTAAAAATATCTTCATCGTTACCAGCTTGCGGCAGTCCATAGCTGGACATATGCCTCTCCCAAGAAACGTCGAAGGTCGGGCTTAACCCGACCTTCGGCGTTAGCTATGCGCATCCAGTTCATACCAGTCGCCGCAAAAATATCAAATTGTGAGAATAAATAGTTTGTTTAAATTGTTATTCAATTAAACGGTTCATTGAAACAAATTAAAAGATAGGTTATAAATAGCGGTCTTAATTCCTATGTGGCCGACGTATTTAACTTGTCAATAAAGAGTGATTTTAAATGCAGTGCTAGGTTAGCAAGAAAATTAAGTACAGCATAGATAATTAGAATTTGTAAATACATACTAACAAATAAACTGGAACTTATAGTAATGATTTAATATAATTCTACACATTTCAAGAAAGCTTGGCTAATGAACAGAAAAAGTTATTGGCATTGTATCAACATCATCTCCACAGTAGTAAATTATAATATGGCACCTTTTAGTCACCTTAAACGATTAAACCGTTGATATTTGAACGAATAGCACCTGTGTTATAGTTCGTTATTTTTTGAATCGAGCATGGCCGATGACCACTCGTTTGACCAAGTCCACCGCCGCATGCGTGAAAAGGAAACGAATACATCGTTCGGTGCTGCGTCAACTCGCCGTGCGTCCCGCGCCGTACCGCGGCATTTACCGCCGCGCAGCCTCTTGTTGCGCGCGTCCTATACCTCCTCACCAAGCAAATGTCGCGAGTGTGAATCAGTGTAATTCATTGAAAACTGGATATTCTACTGGCCATCATGGGTGTACTAATTGTGCTTCTGTTTGTGATGACGCACACCTTTGCTACAGCGGAAAGAAAAATGACCATCGCTGAGAAACTTCAAGAGGACGCAGATCTCTCGCAGGTAATAACTTGATAAACTTTCGCTCCACTTTAGAGCGTTGGTAATTTTTTTTAAAACAATCTTCTGTTTGTTGACTTCACTAGTTAAAATATACAAACATTACTCATTCTGCGTTTCGAGATTATGTGTATTGCATTGGATATATAGAAGTAACATAATAATGTTAAAGTAACTTGATTTACGTAACACCGACTATTTAATAATAAAACAGAATAATGCGAAAAGCAACAGATTCCGCTGTAATTATATTTTGCTAACGTTATATTTACATTTCGGTACTAATTAATTGATACTTTTTCACTTTTAGTTTTTTTTTAGTTTTACTGTTTAGTATTAATACATTTAGAAACCATTCAAGTTCGTTAAATTTATCGACTACGGTGTTAAACTTAACTTTAATACTTACTGCTTATGTCCAAGGATTTCTGTAATTACATTATTGTATTAGACATATCTTTATGTAAGAAGTTGAGCTACTAATAGTTTATATTATATTTACTGTCAGGGCAACATCATATAAATTATTTTTGTATTATATTAACCATAGTTTGCGTTATATGTATACTCGTAGATATACATATGTATATTTATAATACAGCTTTGTGATTAACATCAACATACAATAGATTTTTAAGCGATTTTTAATTTATGTTACGTAATGTTTTGGAAAAAACGAATACTTAAAAAAATCTAGAATTTGACTTTAATATTTTTACAAAACTTGTGTAAACTATGTGTTCACGGTGTTTTACATAAAACTACATACCTAGTGATATTAATGTATGTTATTATTCACGAAGAAAACCATAGTAAAAAAAGGATTTCGAGTTAATGTAATTAACAATATAACAAAAATGAAGACCCTGGGTGTTATACAAAAAATATTAAATTATTATATGTAGTAAATGCATAAATTACGGTATATACCTTATGTAGTAAAGAATATCTTTACCCTAATAGACAGTCAGCGTCTTGCTTAATTAACAGACAGGTCAAACGATTACATCCGTTCTGCGGTCTAACTTTAAGAGAAATTTCTTAACATCACTTTTTGAACTACTTTATAAAATTGGATACCAATAGCATATAAAAAATTACAAGAATTTAAGAACATATTCAAAGCAAATTTTGTCATCGAAAATCACAACAAATATACCGTATCAAAAATACATTTTATAATTACACTTTTGCAACTAGCAATATATAATAAGTATGATAATTTGAAGTCTGCCATGTGTGACCCTCTCTTAGCCCATAGTTGATTGAAAAAAACAAACTGTCTAAGCTTTTTCAAGGTTTATGTGCTTTGGCATGCAAATACACGAAAATTAAAGTGTGCTCTGGCTTGGCAACTGACCAAACACTCATTAGATTTTTTGACCATTTGAATGACTGAGAGTAAAATCAAATCTTATTTATTAAACAACTTGAAAATTAAATATATTTTTAACAATGTCGTGTTTAATATTAAATTAAATTAATAATGAATACACAGTTAACAATTTGTTCTCACGAAATAATCTTTAAACGTTTATAGTAGGAAGCATTCAAGCACTGCTCGTGTTACTTGCTTCCTTCAAGGAGTAATTATATTGGACAACGGGTCTTTTATTTAATCAACGAGTAGTTTAATATCATTTGAGATCCTGCCGACGTTATAAGGAATTTTCGGATTAAATTACAGAGATTCTTACATTTAATTTTGTACTTAACTTAAATACTTGATAACTAATATTATAAATGGACGACTTTTATTAAGAAGAAAGTTGTCATTGATATAGTTAATTAAGTATAAAATATTCAATCGTTGCTTATTTAAGTTTCTAGTATTTTAGATATTTTATTTCGTCTTGTATATACATGCCCGAAACAAAACCTATTGGGTTGTACAAATACAGAATCAATGCATGTAGATATCTTTGAGAGAGATCTGTATCCGGCAGATAAAGATACGAATTGATATTATCAAGAAATGTAATGGAGCTTGGTGGTCGAAGCTATATATGTGATCAGTTTAGAATAATGATTACTTATTCCTTATGAACTTCAGTGCCACTGTTAAGCTATTTAGTCAGATCTTTAAATTTTACCTTCGTGTCAACTTCCCGCTATTGTTTCCGGAGCTTTTGATGCCGACAAATAATAATCGGTAAGGAATTCTATATAGCTTACAGATGCGGGCGTACGCCATGACACATCGCATCCACTTTCGTATTCAATGCACGTCCAATCATCGCCTGACACGTTTCGTAAAATAAATTTACTAACGTATCTTTAACGTACTTATAAGTCGATTAAAATGTGAGAAAATATCTAAATCATAATATGAATACTGATTTCATCAAATTACACTATACCAATATTAGAGAACTGAGAAATTAAGTGTATTTTTTAAAAAGTCGTTATATGAAATGAAATTAATTTTGGATATATAGTTACTAGACTAAACCCGGTTTTACTTAAGGATTTTATGAAGCTGTTTTATTTTAGGGTTTTGTCTGTGGTAGGTCTCACAAACGATCTACATCAGTGATCGTCAAACTTTTTCTGGCGACTACAGCCAAGAGTTAGTAATAGAATCGCAGGCACAAATAAAAATGGATTTATCTGATACTTAGTATTATAGAATTTCTTATAGGCCGAATAGTTCTGATGAGAAGCAAAATATAGTAACACTAAACTGGTCAACCATACAACCTCGGTAGGCCAGGTTTGATTATAAGCTAATCTATTTAATTACTGCAGTGATCAGTACTGCCGTTAAACAGTATTGTACAATATTAATCAACGTTACTGTATTCCTGTTTGCATCTTGATAGTAATTTGAGATTTTATTTACAGAAAACATTAGCTTATTTAAATATAATTTATGGGTCAATTGCGATAACAAATTAGTGTTGTTCTAAAAAAAAGTATTGGATACGTTTAGAAGTTGAACATTAGTTTTCGACTATAAATTAATTATACTATTCAATTCATAGTAACTTAATAGTGTGTACTTAATGTCAAAGAAATATTTTCTTTCAACCAAAGGAAAATTTGTTTATAGAAAATTAAACAAAATATTTATTACTATGTGTACGTAATTTTTATTATAATACTATTTCATTAAATTTTGTTATAATTGTTATTAAACAATAATTTGTTTTCGATGAAAGTTGCAGTACAAAAAATAAAGATTTTCAGGATTTTTTTGCTTACGTTACATAAAACTGAATACAAGTATTAGGTTATAGAAAGTTTTTTATTCTGCTGTAAGAAGTAGTTAATAAAGTTTTTGCGAAAAGCAACTGGAGTGAGTCAGTAGGCTAACTGTTTAGAACTACTTGCTAATCGAAAGTCTAAAGTTGCTGTTCCATAAAACTAATGTACTTGTTGCAAGACGGAGAGAACATAGAATTTAAATTGTTTATTTTAATCTAATTTTTAGTGACATTTCCACGTATAATATTTGAGAATAGTGTGATGATTCGTTGAAAAAACTGTCTGTATTGTGTTTCAAGTATCATTCGGGGTGCAATACGTGACACGTGCTTTTGTGTGCTGTGCATCCGTTTAGCATATCGCCTTACCCTCTCATCCCCAGTTATACGGCTGCAGTCCTTGTAAAACTGCCGCGTTGCGAAACGTTTATAATAACCTACTACGTATTGATTTCCTGTTTTAAACAAGGTAACTAGAAGAAACATCAACTAGAATAAATATATAATTTTTTGAAGTTAGAGTATTTCATTTTATCAGATATCCATGTCCACTGCTAAACAACTCTCAAAAGAATACATATACGCCGTTTCAATATTTAAATATTTAAGTTATCTCTATATTTTACTTTTCACAAACGCGAATAACAAATCTTCGGGGATCTAAAGTGCACCCCTGATAAAGTTTCCGCGATTACGTATTCAATTGTATACACAGGCCATTTAATACGTCATTGTTGTTAATTTATTGCTCTTACGGTATTCAATAAAAATATATGAGCCGTGGTTAGTGCACCAAGAGTTGAACAATGTAAGCGTTATTTGGTATCATGTCATGCATGCATGTAAAAAATGGTAACAATTAATTAACAAATGTATATGCAACTAGTAACATTTATAACGAAAGAGTAGATAATTTATACTTGCGAGCTCGTAGGAACTGCCATGAAGGCACAGGTTGTTCTTATTTTCTTCGCTATTCAAAGAAAGACACTTAACAGATCTTCTATTCAGTGCTGCATTAAAATATGTAGTCCACCCAAGGCTTTTATTTCCGATGCCGTTAAAGCTTTTTCAAACATCGGCATCTACAAGTATTACATCTTATACTGGTATTAATTGATTAGATCATGGCTTTTAATAATATGCTTAAAGACACGTCCAGAAATAATTTTCTGATACAAATATAACAATGCTTAAAAATATAATGATATTTCGAGACATATTCCAAATTATGTTAATCCTATAAATCTCAGAATTCCATTTATTCTATGATGGCAACGAGCGCATTGTGTGGTGTAATGGGCAGGAGTTATGATACATTCACCGTCTGCTCATCTTCGCTGTTAAAAAATATTAGTATAACAGCTATATAATTCAGATACAACCATACGTATTTTTAAAAAAAAAATAATTAATTTATTTTACGGTTTTCATCTCAGTTTGAAAGTCAAATATTAGATAAAGTTTGATATCATATAATAATGGCGAATTTTCGTATGTGGATAATGGTAATTATCAACTTGTGTTAAATGTTACTAAAAGAAAATTAAACATAACACGTACATGTAATTATTAGATTACTACTATAAGATTACTGAAAATTTATAATAGATTACTTCAAAGTTATTTTAACTTTCCTCATCTATGTAGCCATTGTGCGGGTGGAACAATCATCAATCTTTTCATCTTGACGTGCATATCGATGAACTAACCAAAAGCTGACGAAAATGATGACGTGTTGCATTGGAATAAAGTAAAAGTACTTAAATGTATTTTTTTCACTAATTGATCCATCATTTAAGATGGATCGATTAGTGAAAAAAAAAGAACAGGGTGACCAGGATTATAAATCTATTGATCTTTAAATTATTTTTTTTAGTAATTTCTTGCCGTTTGTTAATATACCTGCTATCAAATCGGTATTACTTTAGTTTAAACTGATTTTCTCCGTACACGTTAAGTACTCGGTAATTTAAAATTAACTGATATAATATTGATTTCAGTGACTAAAATAATACGTGATGTAATAAATGAAGTGTAGTAAATCACATGACCCAAAACATTTAAGACTAAATTGTTATTGGTTGCCGTTAAACGAATACATAAACCAGCACAGGGGGAAGTTATAATACGGGTGTAATCTATTGTCATTTTTGTCATACTAAATCTGACTAAACTTTACTACTTAATCTCTAGTTTTTTGTTGCATGCAAGCCTTTTATATTATATTACGAACCAACGCAACTTGCCTTTGTTGCGTATTAGCTTGTGAACACGAAATATCTAACAATGCTTCGGGTTCTTTGTGTTGAATAACAAACACTCTTGTATAGTCAATATTTTTGGTTAAACATTATTAGGGTGTACACACGTACCCCTAAACTTTCGTAAACTCACTGTTTTATTAACATACTGTTTTCGTATCACTGAAATTATTGAATGCACTTATTTACAGTTAACGAGGTCCTATTTTTGAATTTATAAAGGCATTTTGAGTCGTATTGTATAATAATTTGTGGTGATATTCAATTAGAACTAGGTAAATTAAAGGAAGCCTTTCAAGATCTTGTTCCGGTTACGGACGGAATGCTCGTCCGTTATCGCTACGGCTTCCTCAGCTGCTGACCGCAGCGACTGTGAAAAGTTAAAATAATCCCCTACAATATATATTATTTTATTTAAATATATGATTTTTTCCTACAACTCAAAGCAACAATGATCTACAAAACATGTTTATATAGGCTAACAGGAATTCAAGGCGAAAGACAAATTGCTACATAAATAGTTATTATTACTGAATGTCATTTATGTATAATTATAATATAAAATATCATGAATTTGTAATAAAACCATTTAATTAATATCAACTTCAGATGTACTTTAAGAAAAAGAATCATTATGTTAAAAAAGCATGTGTCTTTATCGAAATACTTGTAACATTATTCTATATAAATGAAAATTTTATTAATGAACTTTGAAAGACCTTGTTCAGTGCTGGACTGCAGCAAGATAATTTAAGCTTTAACAACATGAAACTAACAAGATTTATGTATACGGCTATCAGTAATAACCTTGTTGGATTACTCCTTTGCTTACACTCCAACAAGGAAAGTATAGAGTACTCGTATATTAATTACATATAGTGTACTCGTACGTAACTACTATTTGTTGCCACAAAAGCTATTTTACATAATTTTAAGCAATAAAATGTTATCGCTCGTTTGAAAGCGAGCTCTGCGAATTATTTCAGTCACGCAAAACCAATTTGAAACCTTCTTAAATACCTTACCCCTTTGATGTCACTGTCTGGACTGACATGTAGGTAGAACTTTGTTTTATTATTGTTCCTCCAATAAAAATAGATCGAGGAGTTTGAAATATTGAAACGAAGGCACTTTTGTTTAATAAAAACACCTACCGAAATTCTAAAGGGGTAAGTCGGGTACCTAAAATAATAAACTTTGTTCTAAAAAGGATCACAAATTTATGTAACTGTAACGGTATTCATTATTCACTAATCTGTTTGTTATATGGAAGGTAAGTAGAGGAAGAGAGATGAATCATTTCTGAAGTCCAAGTTACTCTACAAATTACTTTGGCGATAGGAAACTGTATCACATTCTTTAGTCTCAATATTTGGTTTAACAGAAATTTAACATGTACAAATGATGCTTGATTATGTCTGTATATATGTATATATGATAATATTTTCAACAAACATTTACCTGGAAGCCAGGATGGTTTATATGGGTAATTACAATAACCATACAAATATTATATCCTGCATGTGTGACCTTTAGACTTTCTGGTGAAAGGCGTTATAAAGTCGATATCAAATAATATAAAGTTCTTATATCATAAACATTTTAATTGTGTCTGTAAAAATAATTTAAGTACTTGGTTTTTGGAGCAGGAAAATCATAGATTTTTTTCGGTGTCGTTTTCTTTTTACATAGTTTCGTCTGACGGAGGTCGCGTATCAAGAATTATTAATGACCAGAATGTAGATGAACTTTATTGCGCTTTTTGTATTTAAATTACAATCCTTTAACATGTGTAATGTATTTTTTTTCTCTAAATAGGTAACATCGGCGACACATTCAGACTTGTTTCAATTCGCTCGGGTAATACAGTCCAGATGTAACGAACAAAAGCTCCGGACGATTGCTCATGCAAAATTAATCAGTACCTATAGTACCGCCACGCAGGGCTGATTTACGTCCAGAGAATTAGGGGTGTTAAATAAACCAACGTTTTAATAATTCGTTTCCTTTTATTGTTGCAAATTCGCATTCACCACATAAGACACGTTTGAAGTTCTGAAATTACGAACTTGGACGTGAATTTGTAGTTGCTATAAAAGAATAATTTTTGTTAACGATATCAATTATTTAACTGTTAAAATAGGTAATACTTTATTTTCACAAGATTATGAATATTGGCGATGGTTTGTTAGCAGGTTTAAAAATTTTTGGAAATGCACAATTTTCGTACGGAAATTCGTTCCCCTCTCGCCTGTATGTGAGTGTTTGTGAAGAGGGTTGAAATGTGTATGTAGAGTTGTGTAGATATCAATAGACAAAGAACGCAGACTCCTTATGTTTGTCTCCCGTTGGCGCCGACGTGGCTCCGAAATTGTCGCGACTGACTGTCGCCAGCATTTCATTAACCTGTATACTAGACAGGACGATAATAAAACGCCGTTCGTTAATGGGAAGTCTATAAAATACAAATCGTTTGGTCTAGATTAAAATTTTCGCTCAGTTACCTTTATAACGAGTTTTTTTTATGAGACCGCTAATTAGCTCATTTCTGATATACTTTAAAAATCTAAAAATTTTCAAATACTGCGTAAATTTATGCTTTTAAGACATTTTCTAGTAATGATATTGATTGCTTAAAATTTTGTCATTGTCTGTAATATTTTAAATGGTAGATTGCACTAAGAAAATAACAGTAAAATAAAATAATGACTGCTGTGCTCAAGGTTTAACTACTGAACAATATATATAATTGTAATTTTTGCAATAAAAACTCAGTAAAAGAATATAAATATTTTTTGCTGCGAAACTAAATCTTGAAAAGGGTGTAATAGCTAAAGAAATGTGTATTTATGAAACGATAGATTGCTTGAGAAGAACGAAAATAGGCCATAGATTTCATTCGGGCGGACCAGTAGCCACGAGCCGATGTTTCGTTACAATCGTCTTCTTTACCAACACGAAATATAAAAGCAGAGAAATTTTACAGAGACATTTTACAGTAAAATATAACAATATTTTATAAATTCACGGTACCTTCGCAAGGCACATTTACATTAAATGCTCAGATTTCAAAAATTATTTCTAGCTCTTCCTCGACAGAATAAAGCGGTACTCTATCATTAATTAATGTGTAGCTGAGTCAAGTTATTCAGTAATATAATCTGTTAGAAGAGATTTTCATACTTTTCGGTTGGTAAGTGATACCGACATAATAATAATATTTTTATCTTATATTTATTGACAAATAATTTCAAGAAGCTACAAAACAGTAGTTTTGTTTTCGATATATCTAGCTTGCATTGGTCTACGGTCATATGATCAAATTAAAAAAAAATTAAATTCAGTTAGTACAGAAAAAGTAGTTACCACAGAATGTGAAATTATTTTAATAAAAAATTAATTATAAGCAAGGTGAAATTCATGAAAATTTAAACTAAGTAGGAGTTTTTGCAATATATACTTTCGGCCATCGCTTATATATTTCCTGTATTTTTTTATTCACACACGCAGCGGGCAGAGTTACAGCGTACTAAAATAGTAAAAGTCACTCAGACGAGAGCAAAAATAATATATAAAGTACACCCTGACACCTAAATAATCTCTTGTTCCTTTTTTCAAGAACGGGTTGGAAAACATGGTGGATAAAGAGGCATGTCCATGAAAACATCCTTTTGGATTTTTTTACTTCTCTCACCATACTTTTCTTTACCAGAAGTTCAATGAATAATAAAATTTAATGCGATTCATATTAATTTCGGCATATCATTAACATATATAAGTAGCTTCAGACTTAAGTTAAAAAATGCGCAATCTGTTTTAACGTACTTTTCTTTATAGCAAACACTAATATAATTAGTACACAAACAATTTGTTTACTAATAATAGACGAATACCTGTTAAAAAGATATGTTTCCTAGTATATCCATTTTCTTCCTGTAAATTTGTTACATACATAAATCTGGACTCATTCAAAAGATAAGTTATTATTATAATGTTATTATTATAATAAAATAAGATAGGTTATTATATTATTATAAGGCAAAATAAACTAACAACAAGATGGTTATTGAAACGAATTATTTATATTTATTCGCTTACAAATTTTATATTATTATCATAGGTTTCATTCCTATGTATATATGCTGAAATAACAATGAAATGTCTTGCTACTACGTAAAAAGCTTGACCTGAAAATCAATTGATTTCTTTAACTTATATTACTTTGTTAGTTAAAAAAAGCATGTTTTTTATTTAACGGTCATTCAAGAGGACCCCATTTTTACAAAAAATGTCAAACAGCTTGTGTCAAACAAGTATTACAGAATAAATGAAATCAGATTAACACTTATTCACCTAGCGGGGCGCTTTGTGAAAAAAGCTTTCAATCAAGATTAGGGTAACAGATTGCGATTCCATTCATTTAAATTCTACATTGTCAATAAAAGGGACCCCAAAATCCAGTAGGTATGAAATATCTCACACAACCATTACAACCCTTTGTCCAGATCGTTATCCTGCTGTGGATCTCTAACACTCTCTGACAATTTTCAAGTGACGAGTTTAACATTAATATTTCTTTTATTTAACAGTTGCAAAAAAATCTCGAATTATAAACTATGTCTAAATATTTTCAGTAACAACATCTAATTATTATTTATTTAGTGTTGGTATTTGGTGCTTGTAAATTATCGAACATATTACTTTAATTAATATTTCTAATAACCATCTTTCCATTTCGAGCAAATTACAAAGTAACAGTATTATTAAGGAAAGCTTCAAGTATGAACAACGAACAATGAATTGCTGTACCTTATAAGAAACAAGCCTTTGTTATCCAAAGAGCAGCTACCGCTTGCGGTTTCCCTTCTGTTTGTCCATACTACGTAGTTATTAGGGCCTCATAATTGGAAGGGCTCGTAACCATTAACTATATAGGAGTAAGAAAGGAAACTATCGGTGAATATCATCACGGACAGCGTTTGCAATATAAATGAAGTGAGTAACGAACACCACAAAGAACGGGTTGCGCTTTGAATATTCAAATCATGGATTTTCAGATGGCTAAACCGACAAAATGGTCAAAGATTCGCTTAAGGTATTACCACTTCAAAGGAATGCATATAAAGTTAAAAAAAATTGCTTACACTGTTGACAAATACATTACCTTAAGTTTAGGTAATGAAATGTAAATATGCTAAGGTACACATATAAATTTTATCATAAAATACAAATACACAACACGACGAAAATCGATTTAAACAACAGTATATGTACTGCCAAATCTTATTGACACATATCAAGTTATATTTATTTTTTCGTCTCCTTGCAGGTATTGGAATGTTGATTATTACTCGATATACATATAAATTTGTACATACTTATATGAGTATTATATGTTATAAACATCAATATTGTTAACGTTAATGCTAACTCATTTACAAATCCAGTAATTTCTTGAATCGTCTATTGTATAAACTTCTATGCGGAATCACTTATTTTCGTTTCTGACCTGTCATTATATATGAATGACACTGAACAACCTCCTTCTAACCCTTGTTTCGTTTGACTTTGTTCCTTTCTTTTAGTAGTTACATGATCGTTGGTTAGTAGGTTTTTATACGTCTTATTAACTATGCATTTTCTTTAAAAATGTAAGCCTACTTCCTTTTATATTTACTCTATTGTTTACAGATCTTCTTTCGCAAAAGCTTTACTTAGTTTAATGTACCACGAAAATACAAACTCAAGGCATTAATCATGTTGTCGACCCATCAAGTATTTTTGCAAGATTTTCCTCTAGTTCCATTTCAGTTACAAGACTGACAAGTGTTTGCAAAGGAAACACTTAACGCTTTTTTCTGCTTCTCTGTTAAAAAAGTCTGTTTATTTTTACACTTTTAAATGTCATCTCGTTTTGTTTAAACTTTAATGAAGTTCAAACATCAATTTAAAAGGTGGAAGTCTGGATTTTGGTAATAATGTTGCAATTGTGTAACTAATTAGTGGTATGTTATAAATTTCGCACAGCGCCGTACTTCGATTAACCTTTACTGGACTTACAAAATATCAGTTTGAACGTGTAGAACGTAGATATAATATAAAGTTTACGATATTGTATTTATTCATTTAATGGATGAAAGATATATTTGGGTTGAAAATTATTAAACCTTAAAAGCATGCATATTAAAAACAGCAGTTTTATCTTTTAAGGCACACCTCATGTAACATCGTATAAAATCATGAAATAATATTTTATTTGAACCAACTAATAAATTTTAGGCTCAGTTCAAAACTTCAGTTTATTTATTATGAAGTTTATGCCAGGGGAGGTTTGTGTAAGAGGACGTTTTGTTGAAGTAGGACTTCGAGCATTCTCTGAAGTACTCGGCTATGGTTAGAAGTTTGGGGTCACTGTAGAGGACCTCAATATGTTAGATCCACCTCTTTTTTTATATATTTATTTCTTTGTTCTTAGGTTTTTTAAGCCTAATGTAGTTTTTGTGAAACCTTCACATCTCTAAATAGTACTTTTGTTGTAAAATAATAAAAGCTTAGATTTAAAATTTTTGCCACTTTACTTAATGTGGCAACTAAGTAATGTGAAAAAATCTGGCGCCGGTGACTATCCGGTTTGAAGAACTTGCGGGTGTTTTAGGCGTACTTGGGTTGAGCGGGCGAAGACTACGTTGACCGTTGACGTACGACATTAACAGTCTCACGCATACTTTCTCAAGGTGCAGTTTGTTTTTCGAAGAGAGTTTGGTCTTTTGCATAGTAGGGCTAAAAAGCCTTTTAAAAAATCGTAAGTTTTCACTTTGGTATGTTCACTGATATGAGCGATAAAGTTCAGATTGGCGTTAAATAAAAATACAGCTGTGACTATCAGATAAATGTGCTTGTTTGACCTCGTCGCGAGGACGACGCCGTAGCTAAAAGTTTGGCGCCGCGATGGCGGTACAAATCTCGGGTTACCAATGCGTAATCGATATGGTTTATGTATTATTTTGTGTATTTTTCTATAAAGGCATTAGTTTCTTTCCATCGTTAAGTCAATCTGTACATTTTTTTTTTAATTAAAAAATAATAAAATTTTTTTTGTT
>DWHU01000791.1:0-15740 GCA_018247975.1 Parides photinus | reverse complement strand
GAGATCGGCTGACTCAATAATAGAACGTAGTTTACGCGAGTGAGAAGTATTATGACGCATATTAGTATTGAAATCTCCCATTATAATTTGATGTTGATATTCAGAACAGCTAATGATATTCAAATGTTATGTACGTTGTAATAGCAGAGTGATATATTACAGTATGCAGACCTTGCAAATTTGACAACATTACAAATGATAACTTTTAAAACTTAAATGGCATTTTGATGTTTGAAATAAAAAACAATCATTGCTTTATTTTTAGAAAATATAAAAAAAAATGTCCAGTTCAGTTGTGAGTTTTATTCAGTCTTCAAGAGACAATTGAGCTCAAAGAAATGTCTTCGTTTGTTTTAAAATAAAACAGTGCAGCGTTCAGTTTATAATTTCACTAATTGGTTTCTTCAAAACAAATAAATTAAGAAGAGATTTGTTCATATTATCAGTATCAGACCAGAAAGTTACACAAATCATTATACCACCGGCCGCGCGGCCACAAAATAACACGCCGACATATCTACAGATTATGTTTAGTAAGATGTACATAAATAATCCTCGTACAGAGAGAAGTAAGAGATGTGCAAGGCCCAATCCAAAATCAAAAACAGGCAGCAGTCGCTGCAAGTTGCGCAGACGCGGACGCTGCGGGCGGTGCGGGACGTTGACTAGGGCGCCGCCGGCACGCGGTCTCGCGCGCGGCTGCTTTCAAGTGTCGTGTCCGTTGGCAGAGATGTGGTTAAAGATGGTAACTTTCATTGCACAGAGGATGAAAGTCAGCGCTCTTCAAGGTCAGCGCTGGCGTTCGTTGAGGTGCTGGTGCTGGTGCCGGTGGCGATTGTAGGGGCACCCGTTGTAGTGGCGACCGGTTCGGAGGCGTCGAACCGCCAGTCCACGGCGCCGGGCGCCCAGATCGCAGCGAGCGAGCGGAAGGGGTCGTAGGCGCGCGGCGGCCGGGGCGGCGCGGCGAAGCCGGGAGGGGGGCGCACCGCGCCCGCCGCGCCCCACGCCCACGCACTGCCCCATGCTCCGCTCAGCGTTCCATACCCTCCGCTGCCTACACTACCGACAGTCCCCACGGGGCCGACAGATCCGACTCCACTGGCTTCCTCTGTTATGAAAAACATGTACACAATTGTTAATTAAACAACAAAATTTAAAGGCGACAACTGCCAGTGATGGAAGCTGACGGTATAGATAACGCCTCACACGGGTTCACGCTAGCTCACCGAGGTAGTCCCGCGTGGCCTGGTACGGGTGGTCGAGGGCGGGCGCGCGCCACGTCAGCTCGGCGCGCGGCGTGCTCGTGGAGCCGTTGAAATAGAAGAGCGAGTGGTCGCCGGTGTCCGCACTCGCCGAGCTCACGGCCGCGCCCGCCGGCGGAGCGCCCGCCGCCCCGCCGGTGCGCCGCGGCACGTCGGACCCGATGGGTGCCAGGGCGCGCGCCGCCACCACCGAGCTCCAGGAGGCGCCCCAGCGCACGGCGCCGCCGCTCGCTGCACCCGCCCCGCCTGCGGTGTGGCCCGCCGGCTCGGGCTCCGCGTGCGTCGGGGACCCGCGCGAGGGCGGCGCGCTGGGCCGCTCTCCGCGTCGTTTGGCGCTCCTCTCCTTGCGCGCGTGCGGCTTCACCGTTCTGGTGCGTGCCGGCGCCGCCTCGCCGCCGACCCGCGTGCGCTCCGTGCGGCGGGCCGGCTCGCCGAGCTCTCGACGAGGGCGCGACGCTCTCGCAAACATCTCGGCGCTGGGGGCGCAGGGGCAGGGCTGCGCGGTGTCAGGTGCGGGCTTTTCGTCCACGATGCTTGCGGACGATTCACAGTCCGGAATGAGCTCGTTGTCTTCGGGCTCGGAGCGCTCTCCGGGCTCGCCGCGGTCGCTCGCGGGTGAGGACATATCGGAGCCGGTAGACACTGCATACTCATCACCACTATTCGACGGCCGCTCCTCGTCATCGTCGCCCTCTCGATCCTGCTCTTCGAAGTCCCCGATCTCCGGCGGCGCGCCGCGCGGTTCGAGATCGAAGGGCACGTCGTCGGGCAGCGACGGCGCGAGCTGTTCTACGCGCGGCGCGGGCGACGGCGGCGGGGACGCGTGCGGCTCGGCCTCGACGGACACGGAGTCGGCGTCTTCGCTGGAACGTGACTCGTCGTCGTCGGCGCGTCGGAGGACCTCGGCGCGCCACTGCTCGAAGGCGCGCCTCTCGGCGAGCGGGTCGAGCGGCGGCAGCGCGCGGCGCGGCGGGCGGCGGCGGCGTGCGGGCGGCGCGCGCTGCGGGGCGGCCGGCGCGGGCCGGTCGTGGGTGCACGTAGCGGCGCGTAAGTCGAGGGGAGCTCGTGGCGCGGACTGAGCGCGAGCGGCGCGAGCGCGGCGCAGGAGACGTTCCGCGTCGAAGGCGGCGGCTGCCAGGACGAGCGCCAGCGCAGCAAAAACGACAAGTGCGGTGGCAGCGCGTAGTGCGGGCTCCCAGGGCGGGCGCGGCGCAGCCGCCGCGCATCGCGGCAGCAGGCGCACGGGCACGGCGGCCTGCAGCGTGAAGTCGGCGCGGCCGTGCTCGGAGCGCAGCTGCAGGCGCGCCGCGACGCGGGCCAGCGCGAAGTCGGGCGCGAAGGCCAGCTGCAGCGCGCGGGACTCGTTGGGCGCGAGCGTGAGCGTGGCGCAGGGCTCCACGCGGAAGCCGCGCGCATGGCACGGGTGCCCCGCCACGCGCCAGTCGCGCAGCCGCAGCGGCACGCGGCCCGTGTTGCGCACCAGCACGGCGCGCCGCACGCTCGTCGCGCCCGCGCCGCCTCCGCACTCCGTTACCTGTTAAACACGATGTTTTTTTGTGTACTTTTAATGTAAAATTTTACCAAACGGTAATAAATGTTTTTTACACAATACTTCTAAAGTACTCGTTTATCTCATTTACCAGGATCCCCGCCTGGTACCGCATCCATATTGGGCAAACTGAAAGCGTTTGCAGTACGGTACGTCTAAATACAAATCTTTCTCCCCAATGTTGCCATCGAAGCGTCCTTGAAAACCAGTACATCTTCCACGACGACGGCAGAGCTTTGGCCTACTTAAATCTGTCCCCGCGAGTAACTACATATTATAATGTCGTCGCATGTTGTGTTGTGTAGTACCAGAGCTCGAAGGGAGCGGGAGCGCAGCGTGGGCACCGGTTCGATATCTCGATTTCGCCAAGCAGCGCGGCATCGGTCTGGCCGCCATTCAGCGCACTAGTCAACACGCCGTCGATACCAGCTCGCGGACACCACCAGCGGCCGGCGCGCCGCCAGCACTCACCTCGAATAGTATGGGCGCCGCCGAGCCCGGCCGCCTGCCCGCGAGCTCGAAGCTTGGCTGTACACCTTCGGCACTCACGACTACACCTTCCAGTATTGTTAAATTATTCCTGAAAAATATTAAACAACATAATAACCTAACTGTTTTTTTTCGTTTTTGGATTTTTATTTCGACTAGTTCTCCCGTAAGAGAAGATCTAAAGCTACGCCGGACTAGAGGGGGCAGAGCACGGAACGTGGTAAGCCTAAGTAAGCCTCTTATTTTAGTAGCTTAGCTCGAGGACTTCCTCGGGTGCCTCGGCACGGGATGCTACTTTTTAATTACAGCGGGACTGGGAGCCCGTCGAGCTTTTTGAAGCTTCGTCGGTTGCTCCGTGGAGCGACTAGGCTCAAGGATCCCCGGCTGAGTTCCTCGGCTTGGACTGTCACTCAGTACGCGTTTAGATTTGCGAATCAAGGGCGCCCGAGAGGGCCGAACGTCGCCTTGATCGGTTGCTTCTGATCAAAGTTTACTACCACTACGAATGGCGTTATCGCTGGCGGAAAAATTGGCGGAAGAAACTCCAGCAACACTCCTATCTCTCATGACTATCGAGCAGTAGCGTGCACAGGGTAATGACTCTGGGTATGCGGCGGAGTACTCGGTCACAAAACCTTTTACTTTTATAGATTTTTAGCATAGCCACAGCCAAACCATGCCGACAGGACAAGTCTTGATGCAAAATATCCGATGTGTGAAAGTTTTATTAAAATATCTGTAAATGGCAAGTAAAGCACTGCCTTTCTGCTTACAAGGAGCGCACGCCCCTGCTATCGGGGTCCTGCGGCCCCAGAAATGTGTTAAGTCTCCCTCGTCGGCGAGGTCGACTTGATCTAATTTGTGTCCTAAGTTCCCTAAGGTGCACCTGTCATGAACCTGTTCTGAATGACCTGAAGTCGACGTGTCGCCGCAAGATCCGCATGCGCGGAGTACGTGCCGGCCTAATGACAGCTTTGTAAAGTGTCACTTCGTTTTTAAGTGACATTTTACTGTGACTATTTATTAAAGGAAAGGCGGCTAAGAAGACATGCCGCTTTATTTCGGGCTTTCGCTACGTGCGCTTCGAAGTCAGTCTGTCGTCCACGATGACGCCTACATGTATCTGTACATCTTTTTCATTTATTTTGTTCTACAAATGATACAAAAAAGTGTCTTTTACTGTTTTCGTTTGTTATGAATAATCCTAAGCACATACACAACATAGTTATTATAAACAGTATCCGCGCCGCGGTCGTTCGCCATTAAACCTTGCATTTTTCTTTATTACCTAATATTATAAATGTTTATCTTTATACATATCATATGAAGGTGGACTCAACGGCTTCAGTGTTGTCTTGCACTCTCCCTCGGATAGAATAGGTAACACTTTGTCGAACTGGTTACAAGATCGTAGTATTAAAAAGTTTAGTTGACAAGGAGTTCACCGGAGGTAGAGGTAGGCGGCGAGCGGCGCGGGCGCGTGCGGCGTGAAGGTGAGCGTGAAGTCGACGTGCGCGAGCGGCGCCAGCAGCAGCACGGGGCCGGCCGGGCCGCGCGCGGGCGGCGCCGGCGCCGGCGCCCACTCGGCCACGCGGCCGCGCGCGCCGCGCCAGCCCGCCAGCCGGAACGCGTGCGGCGCCCACACGCAGCTGCCGTTGTCGCAGCGCCGGGACCCGCCCGCCCTGCATTCGTGTGCGGTGTTAGCAGTGAGCGGACGGTGCACCGACATGCAGTGCACATTATGAAGCGCTATAGTCTACGAGAAGCATATTCATTATTCTCTCCTAAACTACTCCCGGACTCGGACGGAAACACCGGCGCCGGCATATTGCAACGGAACGACATATAGACAACGACGTATGGTCAGAAGCAGCCCTGGTGTGGACTATCGTCGGACTCCGATCACACTTTCTTTATATCTATATTACTATTGCTATTCTCTATTAAGCAATATTTGTGAAGGCAGGTAGCACGCTTCTGAAGAAGAGGGTCAATGTGCACCGGTAAAAAGACGTCCGCATTTTAGTTCACATGTAAACTTATATATATATTAAGTAGGTATACGTTTGCGGTACACACATGTCGGGCAGGTGCAGGTCGCCCGCCACCACGGGCTGCATGAGCAGCGCGTGCGAGCTGGACGGGTTGCGCGCCGACACGCGCACCGAGCGCGACATGCCCAGCGCCGCCAGCACGCCGCCGGCGCCCGCCGCCGCCGCGCCCGCCAGCCGCGGCCAGTGCAGCCGCACCGAGCCCGACACCGGGATCTGCACTACCTCAGTAGTGTGAACGTAGAGCGTGAGATTGCGCGCGGCGGGCTGCTCCCGCTGCAGGCGCTGGAACATCGCCAACCGTTCCGCCACCATCTCCACATCCTCGTTCAGCGACGCCTCCGTGCAGACTGCGGCGCGGGCCAGCCACGACGATCCCTCTGCCGGAGGTACGATACGTTTTTGGAAACCACCGAGTACAAAAGGCATCGACTTCGTACGTATAACACCCGAGACAGCGAGAGTTGAACCGCTCACCGTACGTGATGAAGTCGATCCCGGTGTAGCAGTCCGGGTGGCAGTGGCTCTCGGGCGCGTACTGCGCGCTGCCCACCGGCTGCTGCCCCGCGCGCACGGCCGCGCGCCCGCCCGCCGCCGCCCTGCGGAACACAAGCACTCGTCGCGCATCATGCGGCTCCACACCGTCACCGTCACCGTCACCGTCACCGTCATCGTCATCGTCACCGTCACCGTTTATTGAAGTACGTTTTACAACAACTGGTCAGTTACTTGTAGGAGAGCGCGGGGTCGGGCGCGGGCGCGGGCTGCGTCACGTTGGTCACGAACATTTCCAACTCCATTGTACTCTCGAGGATTATTTCCGCCGAAGACCACGCGTACTAAAACAATGAACATATACAGTTGCCGAGTCGCTCCCAGCTCTTGCAGTCTCGGAGTCTGCTGCCGTATCTCAGGTGAAAAGGTTGAAGGAAATGATGAATGGCGAGTACCGGCGCGGCGGCGGGCAGCAGCAGCGGGTGCGCGTGCAGGCGGCCGGTGAGCGCGCGCAGCGTGAGGACTGTACGTGTCGTGGCGTGCTGGCTCCGGACACGCACCAGTCCGTGCAGCATACCGGCCCGCGCCGGAGCCACTACCACCAGCCAGCCCTGCGCCAGACCACCGGGCTCCACGCAGCGCTGAACAAATTATAATTGAACAAATGCGGTAATGGACACGTACCGTATAACTAAAGTGCGCTCCGTACGTATACTCACGCAGGCATGGTCCGGCGGCGCGGCGGGCGCGGCCGGGCACGCCGCCAGCGTGAGCTGCGCGGAGCCGGCCGACAGCTCGGCGGCGAGCTCGCGCGCGCACAGCCGCGCCGGCGACGCGTTGCGCAGCCACACCCCCACCCGCCGGGACGCGGAGGTGCCCAGCGCGCCCAGCGACACCGACCCGTCACCGTCCGCCTCGCCGTCCGCGCCCCACGGCCACTCCCACTTCTGAACCAAAAACATTATGTACGGAAATCAGTTCAGAGTTGAGCGGACGAGCGGGTGCAGTGCGGTGCAGTGCGGTGCTCACGTACCAGCGCGAAGCGGCCGCTGTACACGAGCACGGGCACCACGTACTGCGACAGGTTGGTGCGCAGCGTGAGCCGCGCGTCCAGCGTCACGTTGCGCTGCAGCGCGCGCTCCGACAGCTGCAGCCGCGCCACCACTGCGCTCGCGCCCGGCTGCAGCACCATCGCACCCGCCTCCGTCATCTGCACGCACACACTGTATTTACTGAATGTCGAATTAGAGATCGCTCTTTTAACAAATAATATACTATTACCAATGACAATGCAAAATGACGTACAATTTTTTTTTTTTAAATGACAGAAGTTCCAAAGAATCCGACTGAAGTTGTACATTAACTTATTTCAAATTAGTGCACGCAATGTGGTGCGCAGTGTACACCGTCACAACTACCGCCTACTTGCCACCTACGATGTTATGGGCGGGCGCATTGCATACTATCTGATGATCTAAATAGATATTATACATATACATTAGTGACCAGTTGACCTGGAAGTATTCTACGGCTTCCGACGACAGCTCGGCGGCGGCGAGGTGCAGCGGCAGCGGACAGTCGTTGTGCGCGCGCAGCACGCCCACGCGTTGCGCGCCCTCCGCCCCCGCGCCCGCCTCTGCCGTCGCCATCGACGTGACGAAGCTGACGTGACACACGAGGCGATAAACGGAAACATCTTCAGAACAAATGTAAAAATAGCTAGAACGACGGACATCTCTTATCAACCTATCACAAAATTATAATAATTTTTTTTTTATGCCATGCTGCGTACTTTTCACTGTTTAAATTTATGGGTAAAAGCAAGTCTGTCACAAGATTCAATAAGAAACAATCGCAAACATTTCAAATGAAGATTTCGGAAAACCAGAAACTAACTGCATTTCGCGTGGCTCGAGCCGCAGCGTGCCCGGCAGCAGGCGCAGCGTGTAGGGCAGCGCCGCGCGGCCGATGCGCACGCAGCCCGCGCAGCGCGCCTCGCGCACGGCGCGCGCGCCGCCCTCGCCCTCCGCCTCCGCGCCTCGCCAGAGCTCGCTGTCTGCGACGCAAATAATATCATTGCTTCTTTATGAACGAAATCTTATATATATTTTAGTAGCGGTAGTTCACTTACAGTTGAGCATCAGCTGCGCGACCTCCGTGAACTGCTGCAGCGGCTCGAGCTGCGCGCGGAGCAGGGTGAGGCGCGCGCCGCCCGCCGCCGCGCTCGCCGCGGTCACCTCGCCGTTGGACAGTTTGTACTCTGCGCGCGGCGCGAGGATGTTGACGAACAAAACGGAACTTACAGACTAAAATGTGTAACAGTGTATACAATAATAAATAAAAAAACACACTGTTAGAATATGAAATATGCATACCGTTGTGCGCGTGCGCCTGGTGCGCCGCGCAGGGCTCGGGGGGAGTGTGCGGTGCGGGCACGCAGCGCGCGTCGCGCAGCGCCGCCTCCAGCTGCACCGCGCTGCGTGCGCTGTTGGCCGCGCGCAGCGTCACCTGTGCGCGCGCACAGCCACCTCATGAACGAGCTCATTGATAGGACGTCAGATGAAACAGAAAGCGGCGGCGTACCGTGAGCGGCGGGTCGGCGGCGCCGCGCGTGCGCATGTGCAGGTGCAGCGGCGCGGCGTGCTCGCCGGCGGGCGCGGGGCGCGCCTCCACGCACACGAGCAGCGCGCCGCCGGGGATGTTCGCCTTGAGCCGCACGTACGCCGTGAGCGGGCGCTGCGCGGGCCCGGCGGCGCCCGGCGGCGCCAGCCGCAGCCGCACGATGTCGCGCGCGGCGCGCGGCGGCACGGCCCACGCGGCGCGCGGCGCGCTCGGCCCGCCCGCCGGCAGCCGCAGCCCGACCCACGCGCCCGAGGAGTACACCTCGCTGACCTGCAACCGCACATGCGCACAAGTGACACGCAACACCTCGCCGCTCGCCGCTCGCCGCACCGACGTGTCCGGCACGTCGATACACGCCACTCGGCCGTTACCTGTATCGTGTGCTCCGTGGGATTGTACAAGGTGAGCACGGGCTCGACGGTGGCGTTGACCGGCACGCGTACGCCCACCAGTGGCCAAATGTCATATTCACTGGCTACACCCACCGCCGACACCTGTCACACCCGAAACATGTGTAATATTTGTCATGATGTAATCCTTTTTAAAGTTATTGTGAACACAAGATGAGGACACATCGTTTTTATAGAACATAAATCTCCACAAGACGAGAGTATTTAATACAATACGATGAAATTTCTGGTCTATCCAAATAAATACTCGAAAATACGTCCATAGGAAACTCTTTGGTGGTGTGGTCGGTCCCGTTTCCATCGCTCGTACTTCTGCGAGCATGTGACGATGCCCTGACGTGACTGTACTGTACTGTACTGTGCTGTACTGTACTGTGCTGTGCTTTGCTTCATGTTTATGATTAGGTAGTTACGGGAGCGCACGCACCGGGTACTTGTGCACGCCGAGCGAGGTGTGTATGTAGAGGTGCGCGGCGGCGGGCCCCTCGCGCCGCCCCAGGTACACCACGCTGAACGAGGTGTTGCCGCGCGGCGCCAGCGTCTGCGCAAGCGACCTTTCAGCTCAAGTAATGCTAATTAATATTAATTACACAATATTAATAAGGAACGGAAAAGCACGAATACGGCGGGAGCACTCCCACAACTTCCGCGTGCACCCGCCGCGGGCCGCGCGAGTGCTCACACACAAACTGCACGCTCCTAATACAAACCTAATAGATTTAGATATTTTCATTTTTATTTTTTTTATATTACTTATAAATACGTCTACCCGATACATGAGCATTTATTAAAAAGAAATTTAGACTCAACCCACATGTATGTATGCGAGAGGGCCATGATAGCCAAGTGGATTGGGCTCGCGGATTGAACTCGGCGCGCACCGATGACTTTTCCAAATTGTGCGTTTTAAGAAATTAAATATTACTGACTATCCGCTAACCCTCACTTGGCCCTTGGCCCTGGGTTAAGTTATCAGTTAGTTATAGCACAGAACGCGACCAGCTCACCGCCACGGCCCCGGCGCCTGTGACCCGGCGGCGCACTACGCACCAGACCCTGCCGTCTCAAAAATGTGCAACTTTCTACTTAATTGAAATTAGGCATCTAGTATCTCTGGAGTATAGGCTATCAAATAAAATCACTATAATTATTTATTTATTTATTATTCTTATTATTATATAAAAAGCGTACAAAAATAAAATTGTAAATTTTCCAAACAAAAACAGAGAGTTTACGTGAAGATTGCTTAATTCATTTAATTACAAGTATTATATACACAGTTTTATGAAATAAAGCTAATATCTACTTTTTTTTTAAATATGTATAAAAATAAAATTAAGATAAATGGCAGCTAGTATCTATTTATATGCCCCGGTGTATCATGTAATACTAAAATATGTAAACCTTAATTAAATAGATAGATTTTTAATTATCTAGTAGGTTTTTAGCTCCTTCTAATAGTTCCTTAGAAATAGTGGCTGAAGGTTTTCTTATACTTGAAATATATGGGCCGGATGTAAAAAGAAGACCAACTAAAACGTCTTCGCTTGTTGCCGATCGAGAGCACTTTCTAGCGGGAATTATTCTGATTCTATTATAATCCTTGTTTTGAGATTCCTGGGCAACTTAGGTATATCACCGATTGACAAAACTGCAAAATGTTCAACTATACTTGTTGGAACACGAACACCGTACAGACAATTTATTTTAAGCATAATTATGCATTTTTGCAGTGTAGTGAATTGCCGCCGAGGTAATATTGGCCAGTTCACTTGCAAATACAAACTATATCTTTATCGCTGTGCTCTGATCAATTATACAAACGATCTCACCATTACGAGGTACGGACAGACAACAGGCCATACATCTTTATGATGGCGAGCAGTGCATGTGTTTAAGGAACATTTTCCACTCATATCTCCTGTTACTGCTGCTCAAGTGCATGAACCGCATGAGAAATATTTAACTAGCACTGTGATAACGAAACTGACTGAACTGACCACTTCCGATTGGATGATAAAAATAATAATTATTATTTTTACACTAATGACCGACCAAACAAACCAAAATTAGTTTCTACATTTTCTGTATATAGGAAATTATCTTTGCTGAAATACCAAAAATAATTTATTTATCGAAAAAATCTATTTAATTCAATGTTGTAATAAGAACAGTATTTTTTTGTAATTTTCGCCATCTACGTATTTGTTTATTTCATTTTAAGGCGGGCAGATTGCGGCAATTTTTTTTGTCTTGTTTTGTATATGAACTGTTTTATGTGACATAAGTAAAATTACGACTTAGGCAGACGCAGCTAACTGTGAAAACTCTTTAAAATTACATAAAAAGGAAATAACGTCGTTATGTAAAAATCTCGTCTGTATGTCCCCAGTTTTCACATAATTGGTTTATTTGTATGCGTTTTTAATAAAGCAATTAAGAACAATTTTAAGGATATAAAACACTCGTAGGTTTGTTTGAGAATAACGAAACTATCAGCGTGTAAACTTGTGGAATTTGTCTCCACATAACCGACGTTATTTGGAGATACATCTTTAAAGTGTAGTTTTATTACAAAAATGTGAAACGATTCATTTAAATATCTTTAGAGCGTGTATTAAACATTCCTTGAGACGTCTGCTTTAGAGAATATTCAATATCAAAATTTTTCCAAAACCTATTTTTGAGACGGCACCGTGGGCTCTGGGCGGGCGCGCGGGCAACTGACACTTGGGGTGCAGCGGGGGCGCCACGGGTGTTGGCACGAGAGCTCACTGCTTTAAGCTCAATAATAATGCCAGTCCAACGTCCCATGTTGCATGGCTGCGTCCACGCGGCGCACTCGTGTGGTCGCCGGTACGTGAGCGAGAGAGATATCAAGAAATATGGCGTCGTCTGGTGGTCACCTTGGACTCGAAGAAAGAAGCGTGGAAGTCGGGCGTGGTGCCCGCGACCGAGGCGAGGTGCAGCGTCGTGTTGGCGGTGTTGACGAGCGTGACGCTGCGCGCGTGCGGCGCCGCCAGCGCGGCCGCGCCGAAGTGCAGCGCCGGCGGCTGCAGCGCCAGCCCGTCCGGCGGCGCGCTGCCCTCCGCCTCGCCGCCCCATTCCTGCACATCAGTACTCAAGTAGCCCGTGCACAGAGCAACAGTCAAAACGTATATTCAACTAAAGGTGGGAACTAACAGAGATACTTGTTTTGCCGTCATTGAGTTAAACAAATGATTTATTGTTCTGTGAACGGTTGCGCCGTGAACCAGAATCCAGCAAAGTTTCGGCAATAACTTTAAGGTTTGTGCAGCATACTACAAAAAGGATTAACAAAATTCGATTTTGTATTATACTTATATAGATATTTTTAGACTGTACAAAAGGCAGTTGATCAAGTAATTTAGTAATTTATAAAATACCTCTACTAAGGTTAAATAAAACTTTATAATTTCAAGAGTGCTAAATGAAAACCAGCAATTGCCAGCGCCGGCACCGCGACGGAGACATTGGCGATGTGCTGATGAGCAGCAGCAGTGCAAACTTTAATGTTGCGTATGACACAGTTAATCATTCTTCTACGATACTGCCCTGTCCCGTCGTCTTATCTTATCTTTTTTCTTATTACATATAAAATACATTTCTCGGCGTTTGTCCGCGATGGAATCCAAAACTACTTAATTGATTTTAATAAAATTTTGCACGCCGCCTGCAGTATCATCCAACTCGAGAGATAGCATAACTTATATCTCAATTTATTGTCGCAATATTATTTAATTGCAAATTACTTGTTTTATGTCTGATAGTCACAATTAATCATTACTTCCAAACGATACCAACAGAAGTCGATATAGTAATTCTTTTTCTATGATCCTTACTTGAGATGCAGGCAGGTGGGCGAAGTATCTATTTATTTATGTATCTTCTTCATACATGTATTATATTATCTATAGTGTATACATGCGGCGCCGCTCCGCCGCCCGCGCCGCAGTATTTATGCTGAGCTGGGGTCCATTTGAGGGTGACAATTTAAATGTAACTATAAAATTTTGTCTGTTGATTTTTTTACCTCAAATAAATTATTTCTTTCTTTCCTTACAGTTGACTGGATTTAGTCCGTATTCAATAGATGGCGCTGAGATAAATGTATTGTCGTTCATTGCTATACATATGCATAAAAGAAGGTCGTGTTAGTTACAACAGTTATAACTTGAGAATATCTGAACTGATTTTCATTATATTTGTGTTTTTGGATTTGTCTTCGTCGTGTATAGGAAAATAAGTGCTAAATTTTACTTGAACATCTAAAAAAGTTCACAATCGATTTGCTCTCAAATTCAAATGAATTCAATAAAATTCTGTATTTTATTGTACTGGTATAATAAAAAACTACTGTATAATTTTGTGTTTATTTTAAAAACATATTATAATAATTTAATATAATTACATAATCTGCCTATTTATTGACTCTTTGGTGGAATAAAGTTTGCAGAGTCCGCTAGATGTTTTAAATATTTATTCTAAAAATCTTTAATAAAGCCATGGCTTTCACCTCTGCCCTGGCTTTGCCATCATTAAGAAGGAAGTCATCACATGATGACTAAATACTTGTGCAGAAAATACAATACTGTATGCTCCCAGTCCAGAAGTTCTAACATTTAAGTAATAATATATCAAAATGACTAAGTCAATGTTTTTTTGTATCAACACAGAGATGAGACAAGCGTTGTAAAACTCAGTAATAAGTCACATTACCCCAATAATTTTACTAGCTTCAATGCTCATTTAACCAGAACACAGTAATATTTGCACACTAGTGTTTATTGGCAGACATGTGTGCTGCAGTGGCAACTTCCTAGATGATCTCCAGCAACAGAGACCTATCACTAGTAGATTGAATCCATATTACTACCAGTTCATATATAATGTTTTATATACACAAATTACAACACAAGTACATTATTATATTAAAGACGAATCATAAAACCTGAGATAAACTAATTTTAAATATATGTTTTAATTGTATTATTTGTTCATCTTGACTAGAACTGTTTTCATACTAAAAAGAGACTTAAATTTTAATTAAATTAAATTTTAACATGATTTACCTGAAAATTTATTCCGTCAATAAGGGAATCATGTAATGTGACACCTGGAAAGAAAAATAATAATCTATTATTAAAGTTATTCTTAAATATCTTTCAATGTTTAATTACAGATATTGCATTAAAGCATTTAGGGAATGCAAATTTGTTTACAACTTCTTCTTTGTCTTTCCCATTTTCCCAATTAACTTCTTGGGGTTGGGGCAGTGTGTTAGCCTCCGTCTGTGCTAAAGACACTGCTGGGGTTATTGGCAATGGTTTTTCCAGCCGGCCGCCTGCCCGACGCTAACCCTCCTTGGGAATGCCAGTGATATTTAATTTCTTAAACTACTGTGCAACTAGAAAAGTCATTGGTGCAGGACCTGGATTCGAACCCACGACCCCCGATTCGGAGGCCGAGATCCGTAACCACTAGGCTATCACGGCAAATTTGTTTACAACACATATGAAAAAAAAATTAAATAAACAGTTTATTTAGAAATAAACATGAAAAGGTATATTAATTTAGGTAAATAAATTTACACATATTGCTTTGCTCATTAATTCATCAATACTATAATATCAGTCATGTGCGGTGTGCGGTGCACACGACATGTCTAGTCGTGCGCTTGCCGTTTCAAACGCCTTGCACCTCGTCTTGCATAGTTGCTGTAGCAATATTACCCAAAAATTTATTGCAACAAAAAATAATAAAAATGCTCGGCCTCTATCCAAAATAACACGACGCGGAGTTGCAAATCCATTCCGAAATTAGAGATTACATTTCTCTAATTTATAACTTTAAAACGAAATAACCACCGAATGGTTGATATTTTACGGGTCTTGAATAAACTATTAATCTTATAATTTAAGAATTGAGTGAAATCGATTATACCATGGCTCTTTCCTTGGGCTGTCAATTTTGTTTTTATCGAAATATCCAACAACGTTAATATGAAAACATAAAACCACATTTTTGTACACATTTCAATGTAACTCTTCGCAAACCAATAATGTTTATTCACATTTTCTTATCACAATAAGTTATTTTTAATTCACTGACAACCATTTGCACTTTCAATTCACGAAATATGCGTTCAAGAAGCAACGAGATATGTCAAGACCAGATAAAGAACAGATTAAACAAACACGCACGGAAACCGCTGT
The DNA here is from genome assembly GCA_018247975.1 of Parides photinus. Taxonomy (NCBI): domain Eukaryota; kingdom Metazoa; phylum Arthropoda; class Insecta; order Lepidoptera; family Papilionidae; genus Parides; species Parides photinus. The sequence continues at coordinate 626 of DWHU01000791.1, read as the reverse complement.
TGCAGTGAACATGTATTGTACTTACATGTTTATGAAGTCCGTTGTTGATTGCTATACAAAACTTTATATAAAATAGATATCTTTTCTGTAAGTGACTTTGTTCTTCTCTTAAGGAAATTTCATTAAAACAAGTTAATACTCGTATTTATTTTATAAAATGCAATATCTTGTACATGTTTTTGAAAGTTCAACGAAACATACTCCGTAAACAAAACAAAACAAGCCTTTCTATTTCTATACACAGAATATTTCGCCATAAATTACAATTGGTGATTTGTATTTGCTTGTGAATTTGTTTTTGCAATAAACTGTGTAAAGGTAGTTTGCCAAAATTTCGCTTTTGCGGGAACTTTTGGATAGTTTAATGGACGACAATCGTATGTAGAATTAGTTAATAGTATATTTGTTTGTTTCTGTGTTTCTTTTTCTGTTTTAGATAATGATTAAACTATATTATGTGTTATTTAGCGGGCGACGGCGATGACGAACACAGTGAGAGTAACAATGATACCTCCGGCGATGCGGAATGGCAACATGAGTCTGATGAAGAAGAGCACCAATTTGATAGATCGCTTGCAGCGTCTCACTCAGTACGCTCTCTTTATTTAAATTATTACATTGTATTT
>DWHU01000790.1:0-15740 GCA_018247975.1 Parides photinus | reverse complement strand
GTAATTAACACTTATTATATATATACATGTATATAGTACAGGGAGTAACGATTTGACTGTTTTGATACTCATTATAGACCATCGACGCCGTCACATTGGGGTCCGGTTTTTTTCTTTTTATGTAAATGTATTGCGTATTTGAAGTAAGCGAGCCAACGTGGAAGTGTGCAGTAACAAACGTACTCGTCGTCGTCATCATTTTGTGCACCGTGAAACGTAACGGTGTCCTACAATGACGTGTTAACGTGTGTTGTTCATCGGCAGGCCCCTGGTGGCGCTGCTGGACGGCCGCGACTGCACCGTCGAGATGCCGATACTGAAGGACGTCGCGACGGTGGCGTTCTGCGACGCGCAGTCCACCTCCGAGATACACGAGAAGGTGCTGAACGAGGCGGTCGGCGCGCTCATGTGGCACACCATCATACTCACCAAGGAGGACCTCGAGAAGTTCAAAGCGCTGAGGATCATAGTGCGCATAGGGTCCGGCGTCGACAACATCGACGTTAAAGCGGCCGGGGAATTAGGTGAGCGGGCGGCGGCCGCGCCTCCGGGGCGTGCCCGCGGCCCGCGTCACAGCGTATCGCGTGCTCCTTCGCAGGCATCGCCGTGTGCAACGTGCCGGGCTACGGCGTGGAGGAGGTGGCCGACACCACCATGTGCCTCATACTGAACCTGTACCGGCGGACGTACTGGCTGGCGAACATGGTGCGGGAGGGGAAGAAGTTCACAGGTAACACGAGCACACGATCACACGATCACACGTCACACTGCTAAATCATCTATTTGTACACGTTGAAATATTACTGTAAGCAGCGCTCCCGGTCTCCCCGCCCCGCTCTACACAACTCGTACGAGGACGTACATTCAATTTAAAAAGTGTAGTTTTGTTGGCATCGGCGCAATGCTTTCGCGCTGTGTCGTGGTTGTGTGGGCGGTGTGGGCGGTGCGGTGCGGGTCGTGAGCGCCAGTGTTGGCCGGCAGGTCCCGAGCAGGTGCGCGAGGCCGCGACGGGCTGCGCGCGCATCCGCGGCGACACGCTGGGCATCGTGGGGCTCGGCCGCATCGGGTCTGCGGTCGCGCTGCGCGCCAAGGCGTTCGGCTTCAACGTCATCTTCTACGACCCGTACCTGCCCGACGGCATAGAGAAGTCCCTCGGCCTCACCAGGGTCTACACGCTGCAGGTTTATTAATAAACTAACATATACTCGTTGATGTTATCAATGTATTTTCACCAAGCGACTACAACACTCGCGACATCGGATACAAACAAAATGAACTTGTGTTTCAGGACCTACTATTCCAGAGCGATTGCGTGTCATTGCACTGCAGCTTAAACGAGCACAATCACCACCTCATCAATGAATTCACTATCAAACAGATGCGCCCAGGTACTGTAACCCGCCCACCGGCAGACTCGTTGATGTATATTACACATATTATAATAATAATATTATTTTAGGTGTTGTAAAGAAGTTGTTCGCTGTAAACCTGTTAGTTGCAGAGATCGGTAACTAACAGGTTTACTTAATATTTTTTTTTTTATTTGTTTATTCATAATTTATTTACGACATTTCAACCTAAATCTGCCCGTAAAACGTAAAGGTTTATCGGAGTAAATCGGTGAGCTTAAACTCATCCTGGCTCATTAGTCATGATTTGTTTTGGATATCTTCTGATAAATTATTTAAAAATTCGGGTATCTTATCCATTAAAGTCCTTGTACCATAAACATTGTTGTATCCAGGGAGCACGATTTTTTTATTTTTATCAGGCTCTCTTAGATTCATTTATTATTGTAATTCGTCAATCCGGAAAGTCAATCGATTTTAAAGTCTCGATGAAAATTTGATGTTTATAATTAGTGGACTAGTAGGCAGTAATTCAAACGGATTGATGAAAAATTGTTAATTTTGAAATTTATGTAATTGTGTCCGTCCTCCTTATTTAATGCATATGTACTCACTTATGTTCACGGCAGGCGCGTTCCTGGTGAACACTGCACGCGGCGGGCTGGTGGACGACGAGGGTTTGGCGGCCGCACTGAAGCAGGGTCGAATCCGCGCGGCCGCGCTCGACGTGCACGAGAACGAGCCGTTCAACGTGTTCCAGGTACGGGTCCACCACACCTCGCTTACAATATCCTTTTCGTTGCAATCCAACCGGGGGTGGCTGCTTCATATCATTACTTCAACGTCGAAATACTCTCGTGCACCAGGGTCCACTGAAGGAGGCGCCCAACGTGCTGTGCACGCCGCACGCCGCGTTCTACTCGGACGCGTCCGCGCAGGAGCTGCGCGAGATGGCCGCCTCGGAGATCCGGCGCGCGATCGTCGGCCGCATCCCGGAGTGCCTGCGCAACTGCGTCAACAAGGACTACTTCCTGGCGGGCTCGGCGCCGCCGGTGCTGGGCGCGCCCGCGCCGCCGCTGCCCGCGCCCGCGCCCTACGGCGACGGCGTCAACGGCGGCTACTACGGGGGCGCGCAGGCGGCGCACTCCACCACCGTGCACGAGCCGCCCGCGCTGCCGCCGCAGCCCGCGCCGCCGCCGCAGCCGCCGCAGCCGCCCATCTCGCTCGTGAGTAGTACAACTACACTACACTACACCACACTACACTACACTCGCACGTTTCGGGGGCCGTGTAGCACAGCACGGCATGGCACGGCACTGTTGACGTTTGATAAAAGAGATCACTACTTTATGACGACATCCTAAATAAAGGTCTTATCTTTCGTCACTATGCGGCATGGGCTCCGCTGAGTCTCTGGCTGCCGTTGTATAGGTTTCGTTTCGATTATGGTGTGTAGTGTAAGTGAAACAAATTATTTTCTCCCTTTTCAGCCCATCAACACCTCGGACCCGGCCAACCACCAGCTAAAGCAAGAGGGCTCCGACGTCCACTAGGCGAGGCCGCTACGCTACGTCACAGTACCGTGCGACCGCCGGTCGACAAACATACAAACAAACAATAGTTTTATTGATTCCATCGCAACTATGTCATAAGTACCTACGTCGTAAGCCAACGAGTGATGTGAGCCGCGGCAGGGACGTTTGCATTGCACCGCGGCCTCGCGCGGCCTCCGGGGGCGGAGGGGGCGGCCTGCCCCGCGTGCCCCGCCTGCAGCACCGGCAGCACCGGCAGCGGTGGCGCCGCCTGTGACAGTGCAAACGTCGCGTTTCAAACTAATTCAAAGAAACAATCGAGCGAATAGTTGATCCTGTGTTTGTACTTGCTAAGGCGGGCGGAGGACAGCTATATATATATGTATACCCGTTGTAAACGACGCGTGTGGCGTGTGAGGAGCGAGGGGGACGGCGTGCGGGGCCGGGGCGGGGCGCGCCGCGTTGCCTTATATAGTTTCGTTTCATTTTCAGTGGATATGACAGTTGTGAGTGTAGGATGTGATGTGGCACGCCGAGACTCGACCGAGTGCGCGTGCTGCGCGTGCTGCACGTGCTGCACGTGCTGCGCGTTGCGTTAGCGATCTGCTACGTTAGTTGATAGTGGTATCGGTCCGCGCGCGAGGAGCTGACGGAACTTAGCGCCGAGATTGGATCATCCGAAATCAATTGGTTATTATGTATAATAGATATACGGTTTCGTTCCCAAAAATATATTACTTTATAGATAATATAGTATATAGAGAATTAGATATTGTTTAAATGTATAAATAACACTCGGGAAGTCATTCGGTCGAGCCTCTGTCCGCGTGCACCCGCCCCGCTGCTGCTGGAGCGCTCTCGATGGACACAGTTATCACTGGTTTTGTTTCCTCGCTTATTTGATGTTGCACGCGGCGGGGCGGGGGTGCATTGCAGTGCAGCGGACGCAGTATTCGGTGGAGGCGCCGGCGTGCAGTCGAACTGTTATTTGTATGTAATTTGTAAGTAAACGCAACGAGAACGGACTAGAATTCAATCATCACATTTTATTAACGAAATACTGGAGAGCTCCATTTTTTTTTTTAATTTTTGAAATGTACAAAATCACGCTTTTGTTTGATTAGTTTTTCCTTTATTTTTTGTCTAAATAGTGTTAAGTGAATGGATTTGTACACGAGCGAGCGGACACCGACCGGTAGCGCGAGCGAGCGGGCGGGCCCGCACGGGGGCACGCGAGAAATTGGTATTTAAAATTAGTATTTACTTACAATTTAGTTTAATGACAAAACAATGTGTATATTTTATGAGAAAGTGAAAAGTTCTTAAATAAAACTATTGTTTTCGGATTAATTCTCTGTGTTTTATTTGATGTCCCGCGAGCCGAGAGTCGTATGACATCGCTTTCGTATGCACATTAAATACACGGCTGTTATATTTGTGTATTTTGATTAAATTTCTACCAGAAGTTAACCCAGTCACAGGAAACCTAGTCAGTAATTGCACATTTCATTGCTTTCTTTGCAATACAAATCTAAAACTGTTAGACGAAACACTATCATCAAAATTAATAAATTTATTTCAAAAATACACGTGTATATGATAAGACGTTACAAAATTTATTTATTTATTATTATTACTTCCCAATCGTGTAAAAATAGAAGACGTTATTACGACAAAATTTACTGAAGGTTTATGAGCCACTGAAAATGTGCTCAGACATACAATACAGTTAATTGAGCCGAAGAAGGGCTACGCGGGGAGGGTACCGCACACTACCGTATAAAAGAATCTGCGAGATACTAAAGGATTTGCAATGCTTGCAGAAATTCAAAATGGTGTATGTTAATGGCACAGTGAGCGGCGGCAGGCGCGTTGCAGGTTGGTGTTCAGGCGGGCGCGTGCTGTGGCGGCGGCGTGCGCACGCGCAGCCGGCGCGCCTCGTCCGCGTCGAGCGCGCGCTTCATCTCGTAGTAGCGCTGCTTGAACGAGTGCAGCTCGTCCGTCGCGCGGCCCAGCTCGCGCCGCAGGTCCGTCACTTGGTTCTCGCGCATACCCAGCTCTGCAATCGGCGCCCGTCCGCCCGTGTGATGACACGCTCCCGCAATACAACGCAGTGCATGCATGCGTGCATACACGGGGCGCCGCCCGTACAGGTTGTTTTATTTGAATTTATAACACGGAACGAATCGAATTTATATCATCAACAACAACCCGCGGCAGTGTGCAGCTGCTGCAACATACACCTGGTTTCGAGCGGCTCCATTATTAAACAATATTATTAACACTAATAAGTTCCTGGTAGGTTTTATTAATTAAAGTTACGATTGTTAGACCACATGCTAATTGAATTAGTCACCACTGTCCCGCCCGGGTCCCAAAAAACTGAGCTCGGCGCGACCATTTGTCGGTCCTCAGCGTGCATTCCTATCGGGCGCTAACTCTCCATTCACGCACTTGTACTACATATCATCTCTTAACTAGTTCATACATCGTTTCTTCGGTCTTTGACTTCCTCTCCAACCGTAATTCAAATTAGTATATTGTTTTAAAATGGTGTTGTAAGCAGGTGGAACAGTAGTAGGAAATTAAATCGAAGGATTGTGTGAATATATCATAAATAAGCTTGTAAAAAGAATGAAATGTGACTTGATTCTTGAATCATTTCCCTTCGGAATGGGAGAAAAATACACAAAGACGCCAAGTGAAGCGAGTACGGAATTGTAGAAATATTTATGACGATGTTAAACGCAGACGTACCGGCCACGAGGCACTTCATCCTGGAGGTCCGCTGCGCCAGCGCTCGCTGAGTGCGGTTCAATGTTTGCTGAAATGCAAAAAAATAACTACCGCTGGGAATCAAGCTTGCAGTGCATTCATTTATTTCATGATCATTATAAATTAAGATCTGTTAGTTTCAAAACTGTTTACTTTGCACTCGTGCAATCTATGTACGGTGATAACAAGCGGAATCTCGTCCCGGTTCCTGAGAATCTATCCCGGGTGAAGAAGGAGTAGGTGAGAGGATAAAGCGGCAGTGCTCGGTGCCCTACTCCTGCTCGTGCTGTCTACATTTATTGTATGAGTACTCCGAAACAGTTCCTACGACCCCGCAACCACACACAAACCTGTATCTCCGGGCTGGGCTGCAGGGCGAGCATGTCTTTTACAGCTCCATAGAGGTTCTTCGTCTCCTTGAGCTCGCGATCCTTCAACACGAGCGTTTCGCTCTGGGCCAGCACTTTCCTATAAATCAATCACATATTACTGTATTTGTACGCACCGCTAGCAGAGAGGAGGCCTCGAGTCCGAGTTAAGAGTGTGCGGAGGTTGTCTCTTAATAATAATTTAAAATTGCAAGGCCTTGTCATTATTGACGAAGAACACACTGCTACGGCGCGCAGCATCAGCCTCCGAGAACTCGGCGGTCAAGTTTGAGCGTGATTTCAGCGAACTGTATCGGTCGCCTTATTCGTTGTAAATCCGATTGTTGTTGTAATTGGACGCAATCGATCGCCGACGGCGCCAACTGAACTAAGTAATTAGGGTAATAGCAGTGAAAATAACTAATTTTCATAGCGGGGAATGAATAGTCATTTCAGAATCGATTTGGCGATGAACTCACTTCTGAGTGAGACGCAGCTTCTGTGTGAGTGTGACGAGCTCCGGGTCGGTGCCTTGCAGCTTCCGCCACCTGTGCACGTTGAGAGGCGTCTCGAGCGCCTCCTCCAGGGCCCTCACGCGCAGCCTGGACCGGCCCAACTCGCGCTCCAAGTTGAATACCTGCACTCGTCATGTAGAACGGTGGGTGCGTTTCTAACACGTACCGCACGTACACGATGAAGCTACGAGAGGAACGGAACGGAAGGTACCGCCCGGCGCGGCGGCAGGCCAAGCCGCTTCATTATTTGCATCAGCATTACAGTTTAAGATACTGAGGAACTCATACATTTGAAAGTTGGCAACAAAAATCTTAAAGGTAGAATTGGCCGTGGACGTGTGCTGCGCACACACACACACCGGTACAGGTGGGACACACTCACTTCCAGCCGCAGGTCGGTCATGTTCTCGATCCCCTTGGACAGCAGATTCTTTTCTTTCCGCAGCCGGATGATCTCCAGTCGCAGTAGACGGATGTCCTCCACGCGTTGCTCGTACTGACGCTCACCTGCAACATAATGTTATTGTGAAACTGACAACAGCGTCACAACATTACTGCGTAAGGGAGGCTCCTCCAATCATTGGCAAGCTGCTCGCCGCAGGACCGGCCGCTGCAGCGGCAACTGTATTGTATGATATTCAGCAAGACAGATTGACCAGAATTACAATTTGTAGGAATCTTTATTAAGTACTATTGAATGCAAATTCGAACCCAGAAGACGCAACATCTTACCTCTGTGCAGGGTGATCTCCAGTATTCTTATCTTCTCGTACAGTAGTGATATCTCATCGTTCCTCCTCACCAACTGAGCGCCCACCACGTCCCTCTCGTTCATCATGCCCTCAAGCTCCTTCTTCAGTTTCGCGCGGGCTGCGTCACTTTCCTGTAAACATTCTAGTAATTTAATTTCAAGCGAATAAAAGTGATCCCGTCGCGCACATATTGTTGCCGCGAAAATACGTCAACGAACAAGATACGTGAAAACTTATAAGTTAATGTATCGATTTGACTTGAAGTATTGTCAGAAAGGTTCTGTACACCAGCTCCGGCTTCCGCCAGGCTTATATTTGCCTTAATTTTGTGTCTGTAAGTTGGATGCATTCGTTGTCTCGTTTACGTGGTCACGTTTGCCTAACGTCAGTCAGCTCAAGGCTCGTGCGCTGCGCGTCTCACGTTGATGATCCTGGTGAGGCGCGCCTCCTCCTGCCTGAGCGCGGTGATGTCCGCCCTCGCTTCCCCGAGCTTCACCAGGCCCGCCTGCACCTCCGAGCGGAGCTGCTCGTTCTTCTTGTTGCACTTCGCGAGGGTGCTCTCGCAGGACTTCAGTCCGGACTCCTTGCTACTGATGTCCTCCTTCAGTTGCTCGATCTGGTACGCCAGCATCTGCCCGCGGTTTAATCGTTGTCGTTAATTAATCGTTTACGATTGTTCTAAAGATTTATTATCAATTGTTGTTTCGATCATTCAGCGCGGAATCTAATTGGCATGGATCGCATTATGGCAACATTTTGTATCATGTAATTAACGTTTAGTTTTTGTGTCATTAAGCAACACGAACTGCGTGCTGCGGGTCTGCGTTCCAGTGAATCGAAAATCATCAGACAATCAAGTAAACATTTACAGTTGCAGTCAATATTTTACACGTGTGATCGCATGGATCATATTTATGACGTATTGAAATGAAATTTACAACACAACGAATAGCTCATTGTAATAATTATACAATATATTGTTTGTGATTGTGAAGCTGCGGCACGAGTAAGAGGAGAAATGCTTTTTGTAATTATATCGCAGCGACCGCGGCGCCAGCCGAGGCACGCCGGCTAGTACTATTCCGATCAAGGCCACCTTCAGCTTCTGTTTGAGGTCCTGGATCTCGTCGACCGCCTCCGTGAGGTTCTTGTGCAGCATGTTCCTCTCTGCGCGCGTCGCGTCCAGCGCCACCGACAGCTTGCGAGACTTGATGACCTCCTCCCGGAGCGCCTTGTTCAAGTCCAGGATCTCGGCGGTGCGCAGCCGCACCTCCTCTGCGAATATTTTAGTGGTTAATTAATGTGAACAGCGCCACGTGGCGAGTCCAAACACGTTTAGTTCGCATGAAGCGAAAGACCAAGTCGCGAATTGTTACTCTGCTACTTGATTCCCGGTTTAAGCGGGCTTATGCTCGCTTTGAACGAAACTTGGGCCTCGCCAAATTAACGTAACCTCTTTAAAGTAGAGACGTGCAGAGGGACACCGGGGGCGTCCCGGGGACCTCTGACAGAAGTCCGCTCGTACCTGATATCTCGTCGATTTTATCATTGAGCGCGATCGTCTCCTCCAGCATCCTGCAACAGTTTGAGAACAGCTGTAGCTGCATGTGTTACCAAGAAAACTAGGCGCTGCAGTTTATTCAAACGTCTGTATGTAATAGTTTAGTGCCATTAGTTTAGTAGCAGTGCAACCTGGTGAATGTTACTTGATTCTTTTAGCGTCACTTGCGCGAGGAGTTGGCGTCTGGCCTTACCTGTCCCTGTCCTTCTCCATCTGTCGTATGCACAGCCTTTGCTTGTTGTTCTGCGCTGCGCTCACCTCCAGCTCGTGCTCCAACTGTTTCCGCTTCTGTTCCTGCAGATTCAGCATCTGCAGATTCTCAATCGCTTCGTCTGTTCAGAGAGTACAAGATTTACAATAACGCCTAAAGATGTTCAGATGTATACTCTGTACGTGTGTACGTCTGATGGTGGCGTACGTCGACGTTGTTACGGTCTATGGGAATTCCTACTCACTCTGAATTTTCTGTATGTTCTTGTTCAATATATCCTTCTCCCTATTCAGGTTCTCTATTTCCCTCTTGTCTGCCTCCGCGTGCTTGTTGCAGATCATTATCTCGCGTTCCATGACCGTCACCTGCTGCCGGAGCCGGTCCCTGCTCGAAGACAATCCATGGACTACTGAAGTAATGTCTTATCTGATAGATGATGTCTACAGACGTAACGTGCACCTGCCGTGCGATCGGTTCGACGTGTCCCGATGTAATTTGATTTAAATAAACATCTAAGTATATGAAAACTCAGCGCTGCCACTGTGCCCCGACATAAATAAAACCTGGAAAGGATCCGAAATGTTTTAGGTTCTAAATTTTGTTAAAAATTTATGGCTTTCAAAATTGAAGAATTGAAGTGGTGGGGGGGCCCCGCTGTCCTGATGCGTGTATGTGTGTGTGTACATTCCTAACATTACCTTTCGGATTCGACGGCAGCCTTGTTCTGTTCCAACAACTGGTACTTTTTGACCTGCTGCACTTGCTGCTTGTGGAGTTTCGACACCTCATTCCTCAGCCTGTTGCTGTCGTCCGTCATGTTCTAAAACCAACAGTTCGCAACAGGTTCCAGCGTAGAATACAGCGTGCGGTACACCGGTACGGCGGGTGCTCCGGTGTCCGAGGATACGGCACAATGGCTTAGTTGTATCCGCAGTCGTTCGTGCTGGCACTGTACAACTAAAACCTGTGAAAATGCTGCTGCATGCAGATCACGAGTAGATTGTAGTTGTTGGTCTCCCGGCCGCGTGCCATTCCGTTCAACATTGATGATAACTTATGAAACGAAATCATTAATGACTTAACGGAGACGCCGAGCGTGCCATCCACAACATACGTGTTGATCATTGACCAAGTGCACTGATCATGATGCATTGCAGTTTGTTCACTGTCCGGGACTAGAGTACCTTCAACTCCTTCGTAGTGGAGCTAAGCTTTTGTTTGGTTTCATCGAATTTAACGTTGGTAGCGTCGAGGAGTTCCTTCATCGCCGTCGCCTTGGCGGTGGCGGCCTCCTGCTCCTGCTGCGCCGCCTCCAGCTTGTTGGACATGTTCGCGAGCTGCCGGTCGCGCCGCTCGATGCCCTTTTCCGCTTTACCAAGCTGAACACAACGAATAACGTAGCGGTGATTATTTCGCTTTACATTGTGACTACACATTCTGTCTGCGGCGTATCCGCACCCCACATAATAATACATCCGCTACCACCGCGTCCGGCGTCATGTTACCTTGTCGTTGAGGTTGCCGATGGTGACGCCCCTGTGCTCGATCTCCGACTTGAGCGAGGCGGACTCCGACTTCAAGAAGTCCACCAGCCGGTTCTGCCGCACCGCGTTGTTATCGGCCTCCTGCGGAAATAAAGCGAGTGCCGGTTTATCGCGTTAGTGTCGCAGACGACGACCGTCCGGGAACACGTTACATATTGAACAATGCGTGCACCGGGTTGATATCCGGCCGAGTGGCCAGGAGTGCGTGCTGAGGTCTTACTTCATCTCATCAAGAACATTTGTACGCGAACAGCTCAATGCAGACACCTGCTGATAAGAATCCGTATTGCAGTGCGGAGTTGGTTACACTGCGGCAATTAATATTGATTCATTCTTTTTGTAAATTGCCAAGGCTAGCACTTGACCACGATCACATCTGATGTTAAGTGGCGATGTGATCTATGGTGGTAGCATACTAACTCGGAACACTATCTACTCTTAAAAGCATTCACATCTTTGTACGCGAACACTGTTGCCGGCGAGTGCTATTACTTTGCTGTTGGTATGAAGAAGAAGGAGCTGGATCTCGTTGTTTCCAGGCTGAAGATGTCCACAATATAAAGACGATGACCCTCGGCGTGCAGGGCGACCGATGGTGGAAAGCGGAACAGTGCGAGACCGGCCACTCGGAGCTCGTGTTCTAGAGTGTCCTGTCGTGTTGTGACCACTGGCCTACCACCCATGCAGATAGTCTCTCACAGGACACTTGATGAACTCGCGGTGCCAGTATGTCAGCCAGCGATTCTTGGTGGACAATGTACCTTGTTATTTATAATCAGTTACTTATACAACAAACACAATACGCTCGGCTACAGGAATTGCAAATGCTTCTCACTGTATCTGTATATAATGCTAAAATAGCATTGTAATTTTATGTGAGACTTGTGAAAATGTGCGGTACGACCATCGGGGAGCCGCAGGTGACCACCAGCTCTACAGCAGCCCTACTGCAGCGGCAGCGGACCGCGCTCGCTCAGGTTCGTATCCAGCGGGGATGGTTGTGATTACGTTTAAATTGAACAAATTAAAAATAAATAACACTTCACATCAACTCTCTCTCACGAACCTAACACCCGTTAATACAACAAAGTGCCGGCCGACCTCGAGCTGCTCCTCCAGCTTGGCCATGTGCTCCTCCTCGGCGGCGGCCTTCGCCTCCAGATCCGCCACGTAGTTGAGCGCGTTGCCCAGGCGGAGCTTGACTCCGTCCAGCTCACCCTGGAGCCTCGCTTTCTCTTTCTCGAACTTTTCCTTCTCTTTCACGGCCGACGTCGCACCGCTGGATTAAATATCAACATTGTTCATTTCCGGTGCATTGTAAATTCAATTAAGAAGTTAACTCCGGACAACGCCACGTGCTCGTGTCCGCACCGCGGCTGGGCGGCTGCAACGTTCGCAGCGGCCCGGCCGTCTCTTGTATAGGTGTCAGAATGTATTACAATGCAAGTTCCTACTTACGTGTCTTCCTCACCGGCGCGCTTCCTCGCATCCAGTTCCTTCTCCAACCTGGTGACCGTCTTCTTTATGGTCTCCAAGCTCTCCACGCTGGCCAGCTCGCGCGCGTGCATCGCGTCGGCCAGCGCCCGCGCCCGCTCTGCAACCCGCTCACCCGTCAGCAACTAAGCGAAGCTTTGAAACTTGAAATGAACTCAGAGCTATCTCGTGCTGCTAGCACTGCTGGTGCTCGGCGCCGTGCACCGGACACGCTACTGTGTGCTGGGCTGCCGGCGCCCGCCCTGCTTCTATTCACCGATTTCATCCCGGAGACGTTCGATCGTCTTCTGCGCCTCGGCCAGCTCGCTGATGTAGTCCGACACGGTGTCGTCGAACCGGCTCAGCTTCACCTGCACACACCGCTCGGTACAAACAGTAGCCTTCAGATCTAACTCGGTACATTACCAACCATTCAACAACTCTTTAAAACTTTGATGCAGTCGAGGGCTTTCGACGATTGCCGGTCTCTGATGTGCACATAGGAGCACAATGTGGTGCCGTGTATACCATTCTTCCTAGCGACGTGTTATTGGCGAGCGCTTTACCATCAGGCGTACGTCTCGCTCGTGCCGTCGCTTCCTTGAATATAAAGCTGATCGATCGTGTTGGACGTGCGTCGCCGAGTGCCGCTCACCTTGAGGGTGCCCAACTGTTCGTTCAGCTCGCCCTTGTCATCCTTCAGCTTGTAATAGGAGTCGTACAGCTTCGTGTAAACGTCGGAGTAGAACTTCATGCCCTCCGCCTCGCGCAGCATCTCCAACACCTGCGGACACCGCGGGCTCAGTTCATCCCTGCTCGTGGCTTGCACCGAATCAACATGATGACCTGGTCATCTTGTCACTTCAGCCGTATTTATATAATGATCAGTGTCCTCCAGTCCCGCCGCGCTCCCCTCGCGTGGGAGTCCACCTGTACTACTGCAATGGACTTACAGTCAACTATGTTTATATCTCAGAAGTGTCCCACTGCACGCTGACATTAAATTTGTCACGTGGTGATATTGTGGGACCGACTAGTTTGTTTAAACACAGGTACAAAACATAAAGCCGGCCGCCGCGAGCAGCCAGCATTACGTCCACCTCGTCGGCTGTACGCAACCTTCGCGAACTCCTTCTCGGCCTCCGTGGTCTCGGAGCCGACCGCGATCGCCGTGCCGAAGCCCTCCTCCTCGTCCTCGTGCGGCTCCATGTTTCACTGTAAGTGCAGTAGACAGTAGACAGCAGACAGTAGACACGACTGAAACAATAATAAACGCAACACTGAAGCTTCACAGAAGGCGGGTGACGGCGGCGCTTGCCGTCGCCATGGTGACGCAACTGAAGTAATATCGCTAACCTACGTACAGGTGAATTCACTTACGGGACGTTTCGCACTTCTAGTTGTGTACGGACAGCACATAAACAAATGAACTATTACTTTTATAATTATTGTAGTCAGGTACATCAATTAAACATTATTGAAAACGTGAATAATGTTAATATTAAACATTACATTTCATTCTAATCTTCTTCAGCTCCACACACTGCGCACTCACTCTCATCCTCACTTTCAACCAATGAATCGTTTGTGTTTTTTGGGCGACGTAACTTTTCGCTATCCCCATATAGTTCCATGTGGTTGAACCGAGGATGACATGCCGGTAAACGGAGCACAGTAAGACCGTGCTGTCGTAATATTTCCTCTTTCGTATTACTCTACAAATCTCGCATTATTTTCTAAATTCAAAGAATGTTCAATATTTCTCAACTTCGGCCAGTCAACATTTGCTGTTTCTTTTAATTACAAATCTTTGCACGATTTTGAATTGAATTGTAAAAGCGTGCGCATTATCAACAACAACACTATTAGGTTTAAGATGTAAGCCGATGATATTCCGCTTAATATAGCAATTAATTCAGCTTGAGCCGCAATACCCCCCGGGTTGCTATTGCAATCATTCTGGAATTACTTGTGAAAATTATACAAAACTTCTTATTTTGGGACGACGAAATCGGAATCATTTTTAATTAACAACGCTACAATAATAACACCGAAAAAAAAACAAGCCATAACAATACATATATGTAATTATTGTTTATTTGGCATTCACTCTTCACTGTCAATATATTTTCTCCTTCAAAATGTGTCGTCCCTTTCGTCTGGCCGTTTAACTCAGTTGACAGTATACCTGCCCACCGAGTATGAGGCCGCCGGTTCGATTCCAGCCACGGACAATATTTGTTCTGAATGTTGGTGTTCTCTATGTATGATATGTATATATTTACAAAACGTATTTAAGTAGTCTATCAGCTATGTAGTCCCCATAACACAAGCGAATATACTCTAACTACTTTGGGACATAATAATGTTGTGTGAATTGTCAGAAGACATATATTTTTTTTCAGATTGTACAATGAAATTTGAATTTTATGTTAAGAACCCCTTCATGTATACAAACACTACTACAAATGCAAAGACGACTCGAAAGTGATTTACTGTAGTTTGATGGTCGCGGCGCCCGTCGCGCTCAGCTGGTGGTCTTAACTGTTCTTGATTATTGTAAGAATATAATATTGAGAGCAAAGTGTTTAATTAAATAGATGTATACCTGCGTGTGCATCCAGCTCGAGTCGCTGCCTATGATTTAGTTTTAATTGAAACTGCGCACGGGAGAGAGGGAGACGGGACCTCGCGGGAGAGGGACGCGGCGAGGAGGATGCTGGGGTCCGCAGCGATCGGCGGACCCCAGGTCTTTAATTGCGGACTAATGAGGAAGCGGGCACTTTTACAATTACACGCCACATTAACTTATTATTTATGTAACGGCCGCGTGCACACCCTCTCCCCTCCCCCATCTCCCTCCCACTCTGTCTATTTCTCTCAAGAGACAAGTGAATGTTTGTAATACATAAAAAGTATTATAAACGTGAAGACGTTCGCCTGCAATCAAACCGCGCTGAAGCAGCCGGCAGCGAGCACCGCCGAGATAATAAGTTTATAAGGTAATTATAATATTGAATCGGGGTCGCGTCTGAAGACAACGCGATGATGATGACCTGGTGCTCACCAGGCCGCGGCCGCTCGCTTCTTGTTCGACTTTTTACGAATGCAAATCATAAAACGATTCACTGTCAGCAGTAAAAACGATCGCGCGGTAATCGTGTCGGGGGTCGCTGCAGTGTGCGCCGCGC
The DNA here is from genome assembly GCA_018247975.1 of Parides photinus. Lineage (NCBI taxonomy): Eukaryota > Metazoa > Arthropoda > Insecta > Lepidoptera > Papilionidae > Parides > Parides photinus. The sequence continues at coordinate 469 of DWHU01000790.1, read as the reverse complement.
TGTCGCTGCCTTCGTTATTATAATAATTGTTTACGCTATAACTAAAAGCACATCCGACGACTTGCAGTCTGAAGCGCCGCGCGAACGCGGAGGTGCGGGTTCGACCTCCGCTTAGCTCGATCCTAGCTTTTGTTAATATGATATCCACCAACCGGCTCGTGCCTCGTGATGGATGAAAGAGAACAGGGAATACTAAATGGGCTGTTTATTACTTATTGTTATAAGAGCAAATCCAGAGCTGAAGTGTGGAGCCGACGGGTACCCAACGAGCTGTTGATCTGCTGCTTCTCTGGAGTCTCCGGTCACCTTGTCTTGTTTTACACATAACACTAACCACAGGCCGCAGTCTCCGCTCACACACAGCGTCGTGTGAATGCACCTGACCGCTGCACCTGACCGCTGCATCTGACCGCTGCACCGCGCAGGCCAGCCGCAGCGCCGTGTCAAGGCCCGGCTCCGAACCCGAGCC
>DWHU01000789.1:0-15744 GCA_018247975.1 Parides photinus | reverse complement strand
TTCTGAGACCATTAAATAAATTTGAATGTCAAGAAAGATTTATGTATATCATAAAAAATGTTGGAACTCTTAAAGCTTAATCCCTTCTAATGTTTCGATGCAGAACTATATTTAAGTTTATTATAAAATACTAATCAAGTCTGCGGCTAACACTTACTGTAAGACATAAATTTTATTAAGAAAAAAAAAAACTTTATTAAAAGATCGTACACAAGTGAGGAATAAAATTGAGCAGATTTTGGCACGAATACATTTCAATAGTTTAAGAACAACGGAAACGACGTTAAACCAAACGCGTCAATGACTAACTATAAAGGATTTTTGTTTGTAATAAACAAATTAACAGATCCTGGATCCTAATACACAAAGTAAATCACAGCCTTTACATTTACATATATTTTTATGGATTTTCATGGATCGATTATAAATGGGAACCACACACACCTGCCGGAATCGGAAACTTCCCTAATACTTCCGTTATTAAAGAAGAAACAAGGAGGAGCTTAATGTGTGGGGGCCACAGTGCAACGATTTAATTGTGAACGACACCGGTGCGAGCAAGTATATAACTATTCAGTAGTAAAATGAGCTTAATCAAATAACACTCGTATATAACCGGTCGACATTACCCCCAAGCTTCTGTACCAGTTGTTCATACTATTACATCATCGCCATGTAGCCGAAACCAGACCGAGTTCAGTACACGTTTAACTAAACCTAAATACTTAGCGATTATAAGGTTTCCACGGAAGAAAACAGAGGTACGCGCTACCGAGGATTGACTCTATATATTTTTTTCTAAGATTCAATTTGACATTGCGGATATTATATTAATAAATTTTCTAATATCAATATACCAATTAATCGCGTTAGAATATAAATTTTAAAACGCAGACAAAACATACGCTGGGTATAAGATCAAATTCCAACATAATCGATCAGATTGATTTTAGTCATTCTCATCGTCGGAGCAAAGGGGCGGTGGAAGTGTTGAGACGTCAAACTTCTGTTCTGGACTGTCACTGGACGCTTGCGAGTCCACGTAATGACTAGAATAGAATCTCTCAACGTTGTTAAGACTGAAGCGTTGCTCTAGATCTCTGGTGAAACGGTCTTCGTTTGCCTCTCTGTTTTCCAATATGTCATGTTCGTACTGCGGATAACACTCCTGCGTTTGAAACATATGCATTTCCTCGTAACGTTCCGGATAAGGGCTACCTCTATATTCTTCATATTCACCTTTATCTTGAGGAAGGTCTGTGTCTGAGTAAGCAACTGAGTCGCGATCAAACATATACTTGTCAGATTTCGTCGCTTTCGGAGCTCTTTTGATTGTATCTATGGGATACGCGTAGTCGTCGGAATCATCTCTGTCACTGTGCTCCACGTAGAATTTAGATCGAGGCTGATGTTGATTAGATGGCTCTCCCACAGCCTTCTCGTCAGATTGCCGAAACGCTGATGATGATTTAACCTTTTTTAGAGATGATTGGCGACTACTTTTGTTTGAGTACGAAGTCCTGCTAGGAGGGCTATCCTCGGTTACATACGCCGGTTCTTGTGAATCAAGATACGGATGGCGTAAACGACCCAAACGATCAAAACGAGGAAAACCCATTTCGTCCTCATCAGCAGATGAACCAAATCCTTGAAACTTAACCGGTGTTATACTTAGTGGAAACTTTTGTGGTTCATAAGGCACGCTTTTATACTTTGCCGCAAAACCTACATGTTCGTCATCTTCCGAATAACTGTTGAAATGTTCCTGGACATCGCAGTGTTTAGAATCTCCCTTTGACATTTCAGATGAGCCTGATTCTACCTCTGGTAAATAACTGTCAGAACATTCTGAACTTTCAATACGTCGTACGTTTTCTTCGACTGTTAAATATATACCGGCTTGAAGCATATCACTTTCAGAAGAACATTGACTTTTAGTAGAATCCTCCTCTAAAACGTCTTGTATTTTTTCATTTCTTCTACGAGCACTCGTAACTGGTTTCTTACGTCTAAACGTTTTCATTCTTTCCCTTGGATCTCTTATAACATCCAGAGAACTATCAGTGTCATTACCGCTTGGAGGACTTTTTAAAGATATATTTCTAACTAAGAGTGATTTTTTCACAGGTGCCTTTAAAGGTTGTATGGGTGGAGATTCTGAACTAAGACTACTAGAATAGTATGGAGAGCATCGGGAAAGAGGAGTTTTAGTAGATCGTTCCGCTGATTTTTTCTCTTGTAGTTCCTTGTGACCGAGTGGCATATCAGGTACAGTTATTACGGGTAGTTCAGACGATGATGCCAAATAATGTTCATGAAAAGACCAGCTTTTCGGTTTACTTCTGTATTGCTGTGATATCTTGTATTCCTTTATTTGATTTTTAGAAAGAGTTTTGTCGTCGTAACTAGCATGTTTTGCCAATGGTTTAAAGTCTGATCGAAATTGATTACCAGTATCTTCTCGAATAATATTGGAAAACTCTTGGCTTTGGTATCGTTCGCTATGCTTTTCTTCTTGACTATATAGATGTGAAGGCATATCTATGTCAATCTCTGGTTGGTTGCCAACAAAATATGGCTTAAAATCACTATCTTCACTTTGACAACGTGTTGTTGGTTTAATATATCTATGTGTCTGTTCTTCATAACTCAAGCTTTTTGGTGGTGCTTTTAAGTACCGCTCATGCGTTTTGTCTTGTGGAAGTTGATATCCTTTTAATCTTTGATCAAACCTTAAAATACCGTTAGTGTGTTTTTGAAGACTACTTAATGAACTCGAGCTAGATTTGTCTGACTTGTCGCTGTAACTTATCGAAGACGATTTATCATTTTTTCCAATATAAGATGCAGTCAGTCTAAGAACCGGTTCTTTGGAATCATCTTGCTTTATTGGTGATTCACATTTCGGTGTAGACGGTTTAGTTTCAACTTTTTCTTCCAAATTATGAGCAGAACATTTAGAAGTTTGGTCAGATTGTGCTTCTTCTATGTCTTGTTGATCTTCGCGAGTTGTAGGTACGAGAGTATGACTAGTACTTGCGGACCATTCGGATATAGACTGTGCTAAAGTTAAAGTACTATCACTTTTAGTACCAGAACTACTGTCCATACCTTTTCTAGACACCGTCGTGTCAGAGCTACACAGTTTATCATATTTTATGTTGTCAGAACTTTTATCAATGCTGCTGCTTTTTGAACTTGCCTCCGCATGGGAACTCTTTTTTGATTTCTGTCCCGATTTTTTATTCAGTTGAGAGGAAGTATACAAAATAGCAGTAGCGTGGTCTGATTTATCGCTTTTCGGAATAGAAATCGCAGAAATACTCTCAGAAGCCGAAAGATTAGCATACTGTCGAACAGTATTAGTCCCGGTAGACCACTCAGATATACTCAAACAAATAGAAGTATCCTCAGAATGAGAACTATGAGTACACTTTTTAGGCGGTAAACCAATTTTAACTGTACCGTCTAAATCTGTGCCGAACGAGCTCGTCTCCTCTTCTGAATGACTACTATGACTACATCTTTTACAAGTACTGCTGCTACCAGTGCTAAGTTTTCCGACTGCGCGAACAGTGTCATCAGCGTTAGTTTGAGAAAGAAGATCGTCAATGGAAGTATCAGAGTTATTAGAACCACAAGAAAATTTTTGGTTACCGATTTGAGAAAATCCTTTATCAAAGTCGGGAGAGAGAGATTTAGTGTCACCGCCGAAAACATCGTCTGTATACAAATGATCTTCTTCAAAAATTGGACTATGATTAGTAGGTGATTTCAATGGCTGGCTGATAATTACTTTATCTTCTATATTACTTTTAACATTAAACGTTTTATGTTCGGTTCGTGAACAGCACGACCCAGTGTCTCCCATGAGACAAGAAGCTTTGCTTAAGGTTCCACTTAAGCACGAAGTTTCATAATTTTGTATGACTCCCTTATGAAGACATGTAAATTCATCCTTCCTTTCTAATGGTTCTACCATATATCCCGATTGCTCGTAAGGAATAACGTTAATATTGTTTGGAGAACATTCAGTAATCTTCTCTGGTGACTTATCCGATTTTGAATCTTGAATATCTCTTTCTAAATCTTCGTCATTATTTAAAGTATCACTATCATCATCCGACTCTAGATGGCCTTTAGAACTTTCAGACTGAATAGTTACTTTCATTGCTTGTTCTGGCTCATTGCTCATATAATATATATGGACTTTTTCAACTCTTGGAGTCTCTAAAAGACTGGAAGGAAGAGAAGGCCAGTCTTCAAAATCACTTGATTTACGCCTGCTCAAATCCTTTACTTCACATTTCGATACCGCTTGAGGCGGTAATTCTGGCAAAGGCCAATCTTCCGATTCTTGACTTTCACTGGCAGACGATTGTTTAGAAGTGACTTTTATGGTACTGTTTTTTAAAGGACTCTCATCAGTTGTCTTTTTATTTTCTATAGACGTTTCATTTTTTTTACTAAATTTTTCCGCTTCTTTTTTAGATTCAGAATACATTTCACTAATTTTAGTTTTATCTATTGGTATATCCGGCATTTCGGCAGACGTTCTTCGATCAGTGTCTGATATATAAGCCACATTGGCATTGCTAGGTGGGTCTGAACTGAGACTAGCTTGATGATCACTAGAATTCAGCGACTCTTCATTAATACTTTCAGAACGAGAACAGGCTTTGGTGGAATCTTCATCAGCACTTGTCTTTTCGGACGCAGTACTTCGTTCTGATATTCGAGATAATGTCCGTCCAAAATTTTGACCGTATCCAATTACAACATCTGTAGATACTGAAGAAGTAGCCGGATATAAGAAATTAACGGGAAAGTCGTTAAGGTCGTCTGTAAAGTCAGCTTCGGTAGAATCTTTTGAAGTATTTGCAGACAATGGAGGATTTTTGGAAAACGTTTGAAAGTCATCTAAGAGTCTCTGATTATTATATTCAAATACGTCTTTATTTACTGTAAGGCTTTCATAACCTTCGTGATCCTGTGGAATCCAAGCTTCTTCAATACTGGTACTGTTTTCACTTCCAGATGCGCCAAAGAAAGGTCTCCATGTTGGTTTTAATTCTTCACCACGCCGATAAGCTTCGCCTAGAGAACCTGATGTAGATTCCGTAGTTTCAAAGGAACCTCTCGATTCAACACTTAATGATCCTCTAGAATCCATACTAGATTTCGACGAACTTTTCTGTTCATCAAGACGACATTTTCTTCTGGATGATGAATCATCAACACTAAGCGATCCTTTTGAGGGTGTAGTGGTTGTTGTAGTATCGATGCTTGATTTTGATGAGCTCTTTTGATCAGCATCTTTCAAAGCTCTTTTTTTCATTAATTCTCTTTCGAATGAAGAAGTTATTACATTTCCGTCATCATCGAAATCTATTGTGGTATTTTGATCTTCTTGCGAAATTGTTATAGCTATTTTTGTTTTCTTAACTGTTTTTTCTAGATCTTTTTTAATATCCGAAGCTTTTGAAGCAGCAGATTGGCTAGACTCTGATTCTTCAATTACACATTTACCTATTTTCTCTAACCCACTTTTTCTGAAATTTGGTTTAGAAAGTTGTTCTACTGTTCTATCTATACTTTCTGAACTTGATTCAGAATCAGTAGGAGCTTTAAGAGAATCAACTTGACCTTGTTTCTCTAAAGTCGGAGTAGGCGATTTTCTTGTTGCTAATTTAGATGGACTACGAGGACTTTCAATGCGCCCTAGCTCTGGAATCGGAGAAGGCGATTTCGAATTAGATTTAGAATGCTCACTAGACAACGTATGATGCGAAACTAAATGCTCTTCCCCATATTCCATTGCCTGCTTTAACTCTTCAAGACACTCTCTGTCTTTCTTATTTAGTTTTTCAATATCCTGTGAAATTCCTAATGGTCTCGCAATAGAACAACTAACACTAGATTCGTCGTCTATTGAACTACCTTTTATATTAGCACTCGATGGACTAACATCCTTTTCAATGCTTGTCCATGAAGTAGACTCAGAGCTTCGAGACCGTTCTGCACTTAATTTCAGTAATTCACTGCGCCTTGATTTAGCTGACAATAAAGTTTTGTGATCATTTTTCTGTTCTGTCGGCGATATGTCGTTAGCACTACCTGAACTACCTGTCTGTTCACCTGATTCTGACTTTTGGATTGACTTAGAGGTATTAGCATCTACAAAAGGCAAGTTTTCTATAGTAGGACTATTTTCTTGCGGTGGTGTAACAATTATCTTGTTTTTATTTTTAAATTTGAGTGACAAATCTTTCGATTTTACTGGTTCTCTAATAACCTTCACATCTCGCTCACTTTCATGATCTGTTAACATCTGCGACATAGACTCGTTCTTCAAAAATTCTACTAGGCTCGCTGAAGACTCTTCAAAAGTACTTTGTTGGTCCAAAGTTTTTTTACTCTTACTAGTTTTGTTACTTGTATCAGACAAAGGTAATTCCGTATCTGCAGTATATTCTTCATAGTCTACCGTTATCCATGATCCTGTGTCATCGCTTCTACCACGGTTCAATTTGCTCTTTCTTTCCCTTTTCGAGGCTTGATCCTGGTCAGAAGAACTATCAGCATCAATAAATGGCAAAGAAAAACCTAACATATTACTATCATCAGAAATTTTTAGCTCACTAACTTCTGTTAATGATTCTTCCTCGCTTGTTAAACGCTTGATTTCCTGTTTATTCTCTTCGAGTAAGCTATGGACTTCTTGGCTACTTTTACTTTCTTGAATTTCAGTTTGCCTTAGTTTGTTATAAATATCAATTTTTCTTCTTTCCATAATTACAGTTTGCGTGTCGTTTTCGATAACAGTATATTGCGAACTAGTCAACCATTCTATTGATGAATCATCTTCCGTCCTCTCTTTATAACTATGTGAGGGAGAAATTTCTTTAGTTTCCTTTTCTTTACTCGTAATCTCCTGCTCATCATTTACAGTTGGATGGACGTCAACGGTTATTACCTCTTGTTTAAAATGTTTATCCACTGTGTCTTCCATTAATGCTGAAGGCGGGGTAACATAATTGCGATCCAAACTTTTAGATTTAATTTTAGCTTCAAGGTGGGTTTCAACTTTTCGATCCAAACTTTTAGATTTTACGCTGGGGTGTACTTTTTGATACACTACTTTGCCCTCAATTTGTTGTTTAATTTCTTGTTTCTTTGATAAAGTCTTTGGTGACTTTTGAAGAGCTGCAAGGTCATCATACTTTTCTTCTAATGATTGACTTGATTTATCATCCATACTTTTGTTCAATTTATTGTTACTGCCCTTAGCCGTTTTTTGGTCTTCAAAACTTCTGCTTATTTTGCCTCCAAGTTTATTATCTAACTTTTTAGGAGACTTTGCAATGAAGACATGATCCTCAGCCTTGCTGCTTATTTTTGTTTCAATTATAATTTTATCACCTTCAGTTTTAACCAAAATTTTATCTTCTGGTGGAGGGAATGGAGGCATCGTATCTTTTACAGGACTAATAAGTGTTTTCGTTTGTTTTAGAGCAGCTTCAAATAACATCTGTTGCTTCTCTTTTCGTTTAGCGATTTCTGAATCACTTTCTTCTTGTGATTTAGTTCTTTCTTTTTCTTTACTACTACCACGTTTGATTTCCATTTTCTCTAGAGATTTCGACTTTTCTTTAGAAACTTTTCTCGATAACTGATCGAGTTCCTGACTCTTAGCCCGAGCTAAATCCAACGGCGGAACCGTTAAGAAATCTGGACGTTCTTTAAGAGATGAAGGCAAAGACTTTTGTGTCTGTAAGGCCTTTATTTTTGTTGCATTTGTGTCTAAAGAACCGCCTTTGTTTAGTTTATTACTTATTTTTTGTTTATCTTCTGGTTTTGTTTTTAATGTTAGTTTTTTCTTGTCTTTTCGCTTAATTCTTTCTATGTCAGGAACTATTTGATCTTCGCTTAAGTCTGACAATTTCCGTATGCTACCTCTGGGAGAATTAAGAGATGAAGTCGGAGATCTGGATGGAGACTTTGTAATTGGTGAACGAGAGAGAGGCGATCTATTAATAGGCGATCGCGAAGTGGACTTAGTCAGTGATTTTATTTTAGTTAAATCATAACGTCGTTTAAAAGATCGGGGACGCCTTTGCTCAACGAGATTTTCTAATAATATCAATTCTTCACTATCTATCAACGTAGTTTTTCCAACAATGGGACATTCACCTAATTGCTCTTCTTCGACTTCTTCGATCTTATCAATAGTACCTTTTTTAGAAGCTGTAGTTTTTGTTTTATCGTCAACAAGTGGCTTTTCCTCCATTACAATACCTTCTTCATTAACATCCTCGACTGTGTCGTCTTTAGAAGAAAAAGCATTCATTGGAGGTAATCTGTGCAATTGTATAACAGGAGTATCCAAGCTTTTAGCTCTTCGACTAGCTGTTGGTGAATCTTGTGTGGCTTTTTGACGTTGTAGAGAAAATACAGAACCTTCAGATAAATTTAATCTCGCATGAGCAAAAAGAATTGGAGTGCCTCCAGTTTTCCGTAACATTGGAGAAATTAACTCGTCTCGCAAGCTTTTCTTCACATTCAACTTAGATAAATCTTTCTTGTCGGATGTAATTTCATTTTTTTCTTCAGATTGAGTTCTTAGACCAGTAACTTTTTGTATTTCCATATCAGCTAAATGCTCATCATCCGACTTAAGAAATTCTGTGCTCTCCAGTATAGGAGAAGGAATGTTTTCGTTATATTCCCAAGTTGAGCTTTCTTTACTCGCCTGTTGTATTTCTACTGCCTTTATACCAATATCGTCTTCAGAACTAGGGATTGATATGGAACGTTCCGAAATACGCCTTAATTCTGTTGCAGTACCACTCGTACTATCAAGCACTTGCGGGTGATATTTCGCTTCAAGCTCTGCTAGTTTTCGGCACTGAGGCGGAGAACCTTCGATTTCAGTGGAACTCATAGTTTGTCCTCTATGCCAAGCCCCTGACGTGATTTTATCATACTCTAACTGTAGAATAGGTTCCAATTCTTTTCTTGATTGTGGAGGAGAAAATTCTAATTTGGGTGCTGCTTCGGTTGTACCGAAAACGTCATCTGAATCAACGCTTTCATCGTCCGAAGAGAATGAAGTTATTCTGATTTTGTTATTATTTTTAGGCTTTATTTTTCCGCCTACACCTTTTTTACCCGTACCCCTTACTTTATTAGCTCTCTTTGGAGGCAATTTTTCGGACCTTGATTTTATATCAGCTCGTAATTTTTCTGCAGCTGTCAATGGCTTAGGTTCTTTACAAATCGGCGGTTGTTGAACATTTCGGCCATTAATTGTAAATTTAATATCATGTGGAAATTGAGGTTCTTGCCGTATGCTGTCAGTTTTAGAACTAGTAGCCGAATCACTTTCTATTTGGCTTAATTTAGAGTTCAATGTTTCTAGTAACAGAGGATCCAATTTTTTACTGATGTCACGTTTTGGACTAGGAATGTGCTGTAACTGGCCACTCTTGTCGACTTCAAGAGTAATTGGGTCTATTTTAGATAAATCGATATTCTGTGTAAAAAGAAAATCACGGTTTTCCACTTCCAAAAACTTTGGACTGTGGTCTGCTTGGATACTGGATCTTGGTGATTTTGGAGATTTCGGTGACTTAGGAGACTTAGGCGATTTCGGAGATTTAGGTGATTTAGGTGATTTGGGAGATTTAGGGGATTTGGGTGATCTTGGCGATTTTGGATGATCATGATGTTTACACCTTGGATGTGCATTTACAATATGTCGGCCATTTTGTGACGGTACCATAATAATATCTGGCGGCTGTCTCTTATCTATCATTGGAGATGGTGCTGTCCCGTTCATAACATGCCTTTTATGTAAAACATATGGAATATCATAACTATCTTCAATCTTTTTATTATCACTAAAACCAGCTTTGAATGCGTCGAATTCCTTAAAGTAATTCTTGGGTAAGTCAAAGGGAGATCGTACATGGTCTGGATGCACTGATGGCAGTTCAAAGTGAGACCTTTTTGTTGCGATAGGAGGAGCACTAGGAATTTGACGAAATATGTAATCTTCATCGCTAGACTCTGCCGGTGTCAAATCGATCGATTTTTGATGCATCAGAACGTGTCGGCGAGAATTAACACTACTAAAACGAGGTCTATTTGCTAAACTGTTTGGATCACTTTTGGTTCTTTCTACAGTGGGATGAGTATAAGGAGCTGCAGTATCGGCCAGACGGCTACTAGAGCTAGTCTCCAGAATTAATTTAGGATTATATTCATCAAAGTGTGTCTTAGCCATTAACTCTTCTTTTAGATTTTCTTTTCGTACTATATGTGTACAGACCTTTCCGCGCATGTTCTTATCAAAATCTGACTGCAACACCGAAGGCGTTCCAGATTGCATAGCTGCCGCTCTAGCTTTATTTTTAGCATATTCTATACTGTCCATAGCGGGCAATACACGAACGTTTACATCAGATTCATTAGATGATTCTTTAACAAGATGTGAAATATTATTTTCCTTAGTAATAGAGCGGGTTAGAGATTCAATCTTTTCTTTATCAAAGCTGAAAACAGTTTCTGAAGAACGGCGACGTTGATAATTGTGAACTTTTGTAGCTCTGTTGTCGATTTCAGTTTCTAAGCCTGCAATTTTCTCTGGCCAAATATGAGTTACGTGAGTTTGCATTTCTTCTTCTTCCGTTGAAAATTCATCACATTTCTTTACGGGACTAACGTCTGAATATTGAACGTATTGCTCTAATTCTACATTTTGTAAGCTAGCGGATTGCATCGGGCTTGGTTCTTTATGTTTATTATTGCTAGGAAACGTAGAATAAGGAGTTGGTAGATGATAAAAATTAGACGAATTAGCGAGGTTTGCTATCAAATCTTCATGTGATTTGTCAAACAAAGTTTTTTCTCTATATTCTGGTTTTTCCATTCCGATGAATGTTGGTTGTGTATCAAAAAATTCCTTACCTGAATCAGGACTCGAGCATGGCGAAATAGGGTCGAATGAATCAATATAAGTATTTTGCACACTCGTTATACTGCGACGCCTGAGAATTATGTCATCAGTTTCGTAAATATTCTTTTTACAGTCATAATAATCAGATTTAGAATCTTGACTAGATGTTCTTGACCCTGACCTATCAGAACTTTTACTCTTTAAGGTTTCTCGCGATTTTTTACTATCAGTGTGATAAACGCTATCTCGAGATTTTTTGCTTGATTCAGCGCTACTCTTAGAGATTTTCTCATAAATATCACTTTTAGACTCTTGGCTCGATGTACGAGATCCAAGTGCACGTTTTATCTCTTTGTAAAAACTACCATCGGACCTAACGGATAATTTTTCACGCGGAAGAATACGTGGATCATCAATAAGGAACGGATCAAGTGGTATATCATTATCACTTTTATATTTCATATCTACAATGTCGATCGGCACTTGAGCGTCGCACTCGGACAGATGCGACAAAGATTGATCATCGTCGGAGGGTAGATCGTTACCAGAATCTAGTGAGCACGAACGCGTATGAACCACGGAGGAACGGTGGCGTACGCGAGCGTACTTGCGGTGCTCAGAATACTCGTCGTCGGAGCGTTCGATGAGCTCGTAGCTATCGTGTGATATATCATCTTGTGAACCGCTACGTATAAATGTAGGTATATCAAGACGTGGTTCACTGATGGCTCCTGGAAAACTAGAAGAATATGTGCGACCGATAAGCTCGCGCTGTGACTCGATGGAGCCGCGCTCGGCGAGGATAAAGGCAAGTGTGCGAGCATCGTCGTATCGAGTTATAGGAGAATCGATACGTCGCGGAGAGACATTGTGCAGATCAGCGATTAGGCTTCTAGTATCGGCGCGCCGCTTTGCCCGTCCGGCATCGTCGAAACTGAAGTCGCGCAGGTTGCGACAGCTGGCGCTACGACGCCATATGCGTCGCGGCGGAGTTTCTTCGTCGGCGAGGAGTAGTGATCCGGATCGACTTGAGTGCGGGGACGTGGAGTACATATTGGATTGCGAGAGTTCGTACTCGAGGCGGTCGTAGCTATGGCCCAGCGCGGTGTCGGCAGGGCGCGTGGCAGTGTGCGTGTGCGTGAGTGTGTGCGTGTATGTGTGGGTGAGTGTGCGCGTGTGTGGAGATGGCGCGCGACTCTGACCTGGTGGCGGGCGCGGCCCACGAGGCGGTGGAGTGGGAGCGCGCGCGCGCACACTTTCTCGACCCGTCGCCTGACTCCAGGAACTCTCCGGCGAAATCTACAAAAACAAAACGAGTTTTTAAGTTCGCAACATTTGATTTCAATCTTTATATAAGTAACGCCAAACAATGAATACGTGAACATGAAATACATACCAACGGTGTCGTCGTCCGATGAGGCAGAGGTGAATCCTCCGTAGGATGATGATTGACCTCTGCATGGGTCACTACCTCGGGAGCAGCCTGTCGACATGTAGTAACGACAGTACAATAACAGTATTGCGTAAAATTACAAACAGTTAACACAGAGGTTGTTACAACAACAAGCGCGCAAAGAAAGTGCGGCGTGATCGCGTGATTGATAGTGTGAAGATGAAACAATCATTTTAACATGTACTATCTTACGGTAGCTTAAAACACTTATGTTAGTATACACATCAGTGTGTGGTTTTTAATAAATCACTATGTTTGAAGGGCATTAAAAGACAGTATCATAAAATTAACTTTTACTTATTTAAAATGATAAATCGGTAAGGCACAAAATTCTGTAACCATGTAGTTACGGACCAATAAAAATAGGCCTAAGGAAAGCCTTGCCTTGTCGCACGAAACGTGTTCAAAACGGTCTCCAGAAATACGGGCCTTAACGATGAAGGCCATTAGCAAATAAAAATTAGATTCGTACTTCACATAGGTCAAGAAAGGTGCAAAGCAGAGCTTGATCCTTCATCAAAAGGTATGAAGTTATCGAAGTAAATATTTTTGGTATTAAATTGAAGCTGTTGTTCTATAAAAAATTTAATATTATTTTTATAATAATAAAGTTAAGATATATAGCCTTCACAAAATGTAAAGTTTATAAACGACAAAACAAGTCAGACAGAAATGAACGGATTATATTGGAAATATTAAATGGTTCAATGAATAAACTTACCGAATAGGGTTACGTAGACAGTTATTACCGTGTATAAATGTTAAAGAACGATTAATAAAAAAAAAATATATAAAAATTTTTCAAAAACCGGTAAGAAAGAGCTTTTGTGGGTCTCATAATGAATTTATTATACAGGATTGATATACACGTATATCCTTAATAAGCAGTGCATCTAAGTAATGTCTTAGGACTACAATAGTTGTCTTGATGACGCCCGTAACCAGACTCGGAGTATATTCAATGCAAAAAAAAATAAATGACACAAGCGTTAGGAATGTCACATCCAATATACAAAAGGGGTTTTTATGTGAAGCCAATTGAACAAGGCTCTTACGATTTTGTTGCAGTACAGTTTTGTCAGCTGAAAGAAAAACAAAAACATTTTTTCTATTTGTGAACAAACTAAAAAAATAGATTAACTAAGCTTTCCAATTTAAATCTAGAGGAATATTTGTACATTTTCAACCTGGCACTATACAGGAATGATAAGGAAGTGTAGGTGATAAACTGCCTCTAAAAATTGAGTGTATATTATAAAACAAGTATTCTAATTGTCAAAGTAACACTATAAGCAGTAATCAATCAGCACCATATACAACAATAACATTGTACTTTATAGTAAGAAGTAATGAGGCGTATTTTAGGATATATTATGAGTGCTTGAAGTGAGAAATAAGCTCTTGTCACAATTTGTAAATACTATGTATACAAACATACAAGTTTTATTATGAAAATTGCTGCAGTCATCGTTCGTTAAAGCTACACATACATTTGATAGGTTTTATTGTGGTTATGAATGGTACGTTTAAGTTCGCACATAAAATATTCATGTAAAAAATAGTGCTTTAACTATGGCTAAATAATTAAATAAAATTATTGAACTATCGAGACTACTTATCATATAACCCAAACAATCGCTGCAACATTGTAAATATAATAAAATAATTCATTAGCAGCTCCTCGTTGCTGCGGCTACGGCTTTTTAGTTACAAATAAATAAGATTCTGTTAAGTAATAATTTATTTACACGTTCCTCTAGTATCTAGAGATATGATTAAAAAACAATCGTTTTCACATTATTGTATAGATATACACCTTTATTTCCTTCTTACTTATCATTCACCTTTCTGGCAGCGGCGTGCACAGGATTATGACACTGGGTATGCGGCGGAGTACTCGGTCACAAAAACTTTAAATTTTATAGATTTTTAGCTTAGTCACAGCCACGCGACGGATTTTTAAATCGAAAACCATGCCACCAGAACAAGTATTGTTGCAAGATATCCTATGTGCGAACGTTTTCTTAAAATATCTGTGAATGGCAAGTAAAGCACTGCCTTTCTGCGTATATGGAGCGCACGCCCCTGCCTTCTGGGAGTCCCAAGTAATTTCTCGGGAGACAGTCGAGGCGTTTGATTCTCTCACTACGCACGCTTAATTTCGGATTGATTGTAAAGCTTTCCTTCGCCGTTTTATTATAATTAGTTGAACGAGTTCAGTAGCCGTTGTATGAGGGATATTGTAAGCGTATGTCGTTAGTGTTACCTTGTCCCTCGTGCTGGCAAAGGCGGTAGCTGCGAGCGGAGGGGGAGAGCGGCGCGGCGCGGCCGGCAGCGTGCGGCTCGCGCGATGCGCCGCCTCGCGCGCCTCCTCCGCACTGTAGCCCTTCATCATCAGCGAGGCCTCCAGGTAGTGAGGTTGCTTGTCCCACTCCAGGGAAATCGCTGCCAGATAAACAACATACTTAATTCACACGAATCTGATTTACTCTAGTGCACCATTACTTAAAATTGCAACAATAATTCTGAATCAAATAATTGGAATAATTTAATAATACATATTTATTATAAAATTGATTTTAATAAACATAATTGAAACCTAACCAAAAAACTTAGATATTATTTCCCAATTTATCTTAAATAGATTTGCTGTAAAAACATTTGTGTAAGTTTTAGTTGAGAGCGAATCATTTGATGTTTTGTAGTTCGGGGTACGATACAGAAGCGAAAAGCGCAGTGGATGCATGAAACAGCAACTCGAAATTATTTGTGTGCAATTAAAATTATTAAATATTCCATAGCAAGATGTTTGGGAAGCAAGCTCGGCAGTGTCTCCCTGCTATTATACAAATACATTCAATGAATTTAAATAAACATTTTAATATTTACTAACAGTGTCTATGATTATATAAAATCTCGCTTGTATGCACAAAAACATACATCCATACAGTACAGGAGAAGGAGAGGATCAAGAAGAAATCTCGTTTCGTCTTGTGCTTTACATTATTTTTACCTCTCAATTCTTTTTTTACAAATTATGTTTAAAAAAATATATGTAAGAGGAAAGATGCAAAAAGCAGAAGACATTAGAAGTGATTTTTATAAAAAAAAAACCGTATTAATAAAAAGTAAAGAAATGGAACAGTTAAAAAAAAAGAAAATAATTAGTTGCCTGTATTGTTACACCATATTCGTCATCATCATTGCCCTGCCCATTTCCCAATTTATTCGTGGTCGGTGCAGTATGTCAGTCGTCTTCTCCATGCATTCCTGTCAGACGCTAACTCATCATTCACCTTACACTGCATATCATCTCTCACGCAATCCATCC
>DWHU01000788.1:0-15755 GCA_018247975.1 Parides photinus | reverse complement strand
CAGGTTATGTCATCCAGTGCAACACGGGTTTTTCCTTATTACAGAAAAACGCAATCTATTCATTCATTCGTTCATTGAAAAACAACATCAAAAGTCTCTTATTTAAGTTACTTAAATTTTTACGGAAAACTAATGTTAACGTGTTGCACTGGATGACATAACCTCTCTTATTCTTAATGTCACGGCTGTCACAGATAAAGAACGCCGTAGACATAGATAAAGAACGACATACAATAATTCAGTATTTTTTTTCATTTCTCCAAAGAATATTTCATGTTGTATTTTAGTATATATCTAGCGGATGAAGTTGGGTAATTAAACGTGAGGCGTTCATGTGACTCACGCCATTTTGTCCACTCAGTTGAGCAACGGTTCGGAGAAGTCGAATGGTACGAGCACGAGCGGCAGCGGGGGCGGGGGTAGCGACAGCAGTCCGCCGTGCACGCCACCAGCACCGACCACGCCGCCGACGCGTTACATCAAAAAGAACACCGCTAGCAAACCAAAAACTTCTCCAAACGTAAGTAAAAAAGTTAACAAGCATCACTCAACAAATCGAAACGTAATAACGAATCGTTTCTCTCAGCGATGTTTACACTAAAAAACTGTAGTAATCATTTAACAGGGCACGATTTGAAAAACTCTGGAAACAGCACAAGTAACACTCGACAACAATTTATAACTAATCAAGTAGTTGAGACTTAGAATAACACCTACCAGAGCATGTGATTGGGGCGCCCTCTGTTAATTCATTTAAATGCCGACTTGATAATTATTCGAAAAACATGGAGCACAAGTAAGAACAAAAGAAATAATCCGGTTGAACATATCAGCTAATAGCTGCTAGTGCAGAATAAAATAACTGAAAAATAATACAATAAATGCCCACGGCCTTTTTTGCACAATAGATGTAACTATTACATTTTCTAATTCCTTTTACGTTAACTTTAAAAATTTTATGACTTTATAACGCTTGCTAACTTTTCCGATATCTTTATTACTTTTGTCAACTTGTTAACATTTTTGTTAACAGCCGGAAACAAATCGTAAAGTTAAACGTCGGGAATTATTTTATTGCAATAGTATTAATTACTCTTTTATTAGTCTTATAATGGTTTGTGAGAAATTTTGTTAACTTCAGAGCACATGGACAAGAGACACGGACGCACGGACGGATAAACCCGAGAGGCCACAATATGGGTTTTTCTTCAAAAAAATCCTTTAAGAAGGTTTTTACTACTAGCACTGATGTTTCCATTAGATCTTTAGTCCAACGGTATCTTCTTCTTCTTCAGTCGATCTTTCAACACTGAGGATCAAGTCAGCATGTCATTATTGAAAATCTCTCTTGGGTATAGTGCTATAGTTTCCCGTTCCCGTCTGCACCAGCACTTTTATGATATATTTAACCTCCAATGTATCTGGCGCTTCATACTATCGGTTGCCCGGGGCATCTGGAATCGTTATAAAGTATGTTTGCATTAACATGATAGAAACTCAATTTTTTCCATTACCTTTGTCTTATATATCACATTGAATGTTTGATTGAGACGAAACTTTGCATTGAAATTAGATTTATACTCTACTTGAAATTCGCCGCAAGAAAATGCAAATGGCAATGTCGTCTTTTCTGCGGTGAGAGAAATATTTTTCCATATTTTATATTCGATATAATGGTACAATATAGTACAATTTGTATTTTACAACACATAAATTATTGTTTATATGAAAACAAGTCTTTTTAAAATGTCTCCTGTGACAAAAACATATTAAAATGCTACAAAAGTGCTACACTTTTATGTCGTAACAACTGTAGGTGATGTATGTGTATACACTACGGTTGAAGGCATTATTTAGAAGTAATGTCTTTAACTTATTGTAGCAGTATTTTATTTTATAAACTAAAATGTGTATGAAGTAGGATAACAAATGAACAACAAACTTTACCGGGATAAAGTTAAGTAATAAGTTTTAAGAAACATCGTTATAGGCAATATTATAAGTCAATCATTTAACGTTATATCAAATTTACTTTCACAACATAAAAATTATATCATCGATTGAAAAAATGTAAGACGCAGCAATAAACACAAGGGTTGACACACGTTGATAATACTACTAAATTAACATATCTAGGTGGTTTTTCTGATGTAGTATATTTAATCTCTGTAGATAGAAGTGGATGGAGATTTTTATTGTCATCTATTCAATCATATTAGAAATAAGGTAACTCACAAAATAATTGTCTGTTTAAATGTTCTCATAAGTTAGTCTAGTTTAATCCGAATTTATAATAAGTAATGAGAAAATATCCGTTAAAAAATTGGTTGAAGAGAATCCTGCCGGAATAATTTAATCATTGGTTGTTACAATTCTATAAGAACTAATAATTCTTAGTGGCACACACTGTACGGGGCCGTGGGAACGAGGGCGCCGCGGATTCTTATGCTAATGCTGATACATCGCAGATTCCAGTGCGAAACGTCCATTGAATTGAATCGTCTATTCAACCTCTGTAACCATTTAATAATTCAAACTCAGCCGAGACCTCCGTACCACGAGCCCCGATCCGCCACGTCGTAACAGTAACCCACTTAATAGATAAAGAATAAAAAACTGTGATACCTCTCCCCGTTCGCGACTGTGGTAAAGGGTCAGCTCGCGAAACTCGATCGCCTAATGTGGGAGCCCCTCGCTGCGGCTCCACCTGTTCGCGGCTCCATGGGAGAGACACACAAATTGAAGGGAGTCTATTAAATTTGCGAGAATCAAACTAGAATTATTCCCACCGACCTCTCAAACGAGAATTTTAGTAACGAGGGGTGATATTTTGAAATAAATCCGTCAGTCGAAAACGTTATTAGTTCGTACAAAATGTTACGTTATTAATATCTACCGAAAATACTCGTGTACATTCAGCATTTGTAAAGAGCGAATTCACAGTACTGCAATTAAATCTCTCGTCATAAAGGTAGTATTTGCAGTCGCATGAATGAATCGGAAATGCAATATTAATAATAATATCACAGCCAGACTATTGACGCTGCGACCATTTAAACATGATCCCTCGCCCGTGAGAGTCGGTAAAGACGGAACTTTTGGACTGTCAACGCGCTATGGGCGTCAAGGGCTCTGCATTACATAGGCAGGTGGGTTACGACGGTGGCTCGCTTTATTAAAAGCACTCACTTTGATCGGGACCCATGATTTGACGTCACCTGCAGGAAGCAATAAAGCCCGGCACAAACACTGACTCATAATTACAAACGGGCCGAGCGCAGTTTTGTTCACAACATATTGACAGCGGAATGCCTTTGAACGCAATAAATCCGCTTTGTGCTACTTCATTATAGCGGCGGGATTGTTGTATTTGCGTACATAATTACATTCGTATGTATCAAGTGTTAAAGCTTCGATTATATCATGTTATGGATAAAGTTCAAATTTCGTGCAACCACTGAATTTGCACGTTAGCCGAATTTGTGTCAAATTTAAATAATAGGGGTTAGGTTATCAAAATATAATTTCTACAAACTGTTTTAATACTAACGTTGAAATAGACAAAAATAAAAATTAGTTTCTTAACGAATAACCCTTTTATAATTAAAATCCGTCATTTAAAAGGGAAAGAGTCAAAAGTGTTTGAGTTTTATGATCTATATCTAACAAACGAAAAATGGAAGCTGAATTGGTTCAATGGTAAAAAATGTTCAAAGCTAACTAGACAAAAGAGAAAACAAACAGAAGGTAGCTAGGCACATTCATTTTACAATTCTTTGTTTGGTTGGGGTTTGAAAGAACATTTCACATAACTAATCCGCAATAATTCTGTAAACATTATACAACTAATTTCGTTTTTAGTTTTTTGTAATGTATCACAATACGAAACTTAACTAAAACAATCTAACTTCTACGTTTTATAATACCGAATTATTAATATCATTATGTAATAAGCCAGCATTTTTCTTGTTGTTTATACAATTTTCAATGCATGTAGTTTTCTTTGACCGGAGGCGTAAATAGCGAAATGTACTGCGTGGGGTCCCAAATACACACAGGAAGCGAGCACAAAGTGTTTACACAGACGCATTAAACATTTTCATCGATTGAGGTCATTTCGTAAATGTTTCCAGTACATCTGTGACTTCGTTCTACAACTTGTATTTTCGTATCTTTTTACATGTTGTCTGATCGATACCTTAACAATGCTGGTTATATTATATTTAAGAGCTCGGCTTTGCAAGTATTTCGGACCTCTCAAATCTCCATCATTAAAACACTTACATGTAATTAATGATTGCACATAATTCTTTTTCATCAAAAGTACATAATAACTTGAAAAAAATTATGAAACTCAAGTATTTTAGAATTGTGTATACTTTTCAATACAACACAAATTAAACAATATTATTTTGCATAGCTACATCTTGAAATTTGTGTAAGATTTTGTGTAAAGTAATTCTCCTCAACAATTTTTACAGAATTATTCGTTTTCATATTTCCCGGATTATTTATAGATGTATGACATGAAACAAGCCGCTACGTATGGAAGTGGGAACGCCTTCGGAAATTCTTCCCGTACGTTACCGCGTTAGATACCCTCATCTGAACTCTTAACTCAATTCCATCAAACTGTCAGTGAAGCGGTGAATATTACATCGGCGTCTCGCACTTTCTACGTCGCAACGGGGAAATAAGTCAAACTCCTCACGATTTCATCTCCGATGCGGAAAAAATAAAATCACACGCGCATATTGTACCCGCCGCTACGGCCTCTTAATATTTTATACATCGCTACAAAACCGTATAAAACAACGGAGGATATGCGCTCGCTTATATTTCATTGCTGTTTGACTTATTTCGAACAAACAACAGATATATGACAAAGAAGTTGAATAGGTAGGTTTTGCACGATTAAAAAAGAGAAAATAATTTTATCAATTCCTTTATCCATACAATTTCACATATACTATCTTTATGTATTAAGGCTAATTAGTCACCAAAATGAATTATAGTAGGTAGCTTTTTGTTCTTGTAGACTTAATATTTCGTGAAACAAACAATTTGTTGTAGTGTACGAAATAGCTTAGTGTTCAAAGAAATATATTTTCCCATTATTTACCGATAAATTATTTTCGTTACTTAATTTACTTTTTATACAAAACATGTCCATAATGCAAATTTTGTTTGGCTTGTTGGTGTGATTGACTAGCATCGTATTAAACGTTAAGTCTATAGACGAAGTGTGGGGAAGTTTTTAAACAAAATAGTTAACATTATAAGTCAAGGAGGAAAATGCCTGACATTGTAAAGGATGTGTTGCCAGAGTGTTTCCGTATACACGGAGTAAAGTGATTGCAGAGGCCGCGGCTACGCGTCCTTGGTCGGCTGGCAGCGCCATTAATAATGTAGGGTGACAAGGACGCAGGTGCGTTCAGTCCTGGCGATAAGCGTCCTGATGCATAATTGAGGGCGCATGCCTGAAGCTTACGTGACTCCCCCTAAATCTTCAGCATCACCTCCATGCAGGTTAAGTGTGATAGATGAGCGCTCTCTGCGCACATACGTTAAGTTGTCTACGCGAGATGTAAGAAAAAAAATTATACATGTTTAACATGAGGATACACATTCCAAGATCTCGGCTATATGTGAAAGAACCGTGGTTTATCCATTAATAATAACTAACGGATGTTGGTGACGGATATTTAAGTTGTAACTGGAATTTTGTATTATATTGTTACAAAAATGATCACAGCCCATTTAGTACTAGAACATTTAGAAACGACGCCCCTGTCCGGTGAATACTAAAATAATAAAGTAGCAGTCCGGGCCGAGGCTTTTAAGGAAATCCTCGAACACAGCTATAAAGGAGGTCATAGGCTGAGCACCTTCCGTGCCCTGACACCTCAACCTCGGCACCGTTGCATATCCTCTTTTACAGGAGAACGATTGGATGTCATAATCCGAAAAAAAGTCGTATCGTCAGGTATCCCATGACGAGTTTAGGATAAACAAAGAGTCATTACTAATAATACTTCAAACTGCATCAGCGAAAAAAGAGTTCTCTAGAAATATCCAGAGTTGTAAGCAGAATATGTACCTAAGTATATATTGTATACAGAGTTGTTCGCTGAGAGCATGATGCATTCTCGTTCTGAACTTCGAGACGATGCTGCAATTAATTTATACGAGTGATACGAACTATATACGACTTGGCTTGAAATTTTGGTCTCGAGACGAGCATACTGTATTTAATTGGAATTTTGCAGTGTATAAGTTATTATACACAAACATTTTAGTCGGAATATTGTTTGATTTTGAACAAATCGAAAGTAACGAAGGTACTTTAAATTCTATTTGATTAGTAGCTACTTTTACTCTGACGTAGCGACTCAATGTGTACCTTGGCCTCGGACATAAGAGAGCTTTAACTTTGCTTATATCGCGCTGCCTCTTGCTAGTCTACCACCAGCA
This sequence comes from Parides photinus, assembly GCA_018247975.1. Classification (NCBI taxonomy): domain Eukaryota; kingdom Metazoa; phylum Arthropoda; class Insecta; order Lepidoptera; family Papilionidae; genus Parides; species Parides photinus. The sequence continues at coordinate 9,281 of DWHU01000788.1, read as the reverse complement.
GCACGCATAGGTTTTAATCTACGACATCCATCTAATGATACCTTGGTCAGTCGACAGGTCATCTACCTATCGGCATTCTGAGATAACCTTTATTAATGCTACCTTCATCTCGATTTCATTGCTATATCGTTCTTTCTCTTGATAGGGTTCAAAATCTTGCCTATGATTTATTTCTGTGACCAGAATCCGTTCTTCTTCAAGCGTTAATGTCCAGGTCTTATACATCAAGATCGTTTTAACACTGTCTCACATATACGAATCTTGGTCTTTCTGCTCAAAATGTTGTACACCAACACTTTCTGGAAAGTTGCATTACCTGCAACCCTTATATTATAAAGTTGCTATAAATTTACATCTGTTCTGTTGGTCAACATATGCGAGTCGAAGTATTGCATTTAACATCTGACTGATAGTTTAAAAGTATAACTTATTAATAATAAGGCAAGCTCGGAACATTCGTTGTTGTCATTTAATCAAAAAAGGAAGGTCTCTTGCATAACTTTAAGTTATTTTAACGTCTAACAACAGAATACATTAAAGGAACGTTTTTGATCTGTCGTGACAGCGACCTCTGACCTCTACGACCCGGCCACGTGGCTCTCACCCCCTGCACTTAATACCCTGCCTATTATCCCCATACATATACATACGCACTCATACACACGTACATGACAATAATACCTCAATAATATTAACGCCACACTTTAAAATAAAACCGTGAGAATTATTAAATACTAGAATTTATATGTAAATTGATTAAAAACGTTATGAAGCAGACCCTATAAGCAATATGTCTCACTGTACCGCTATTTTTTTTAATATTAATTAATTACCTAAATGCTTGACGGTACCACCTGATGAACAACAGGTCTTAGACCTCGAGTTTACAGGCCCAGTATCATATGAACTAAACTATAGTCATAACTAAATAATATTACTAGTATCAGATGAAAAAAACTAACTCGTAAGCAAGCGATATACATAAACAGAAAATAGAGATCAGATGGTTCATATGTAGTTTCTTCACTTAAAGATTCTCTGGTAAATTAACAAAGATTTTAACTTCGACAGACTATTTCGTTACCGTAGTAAAATTATTGTCTAAAGTCTAAATCTTGGTTCAAACTAGAATACAGTAACATCACACTACTCCTTCACTGTAAGAATGGGCGCTGGAAAATATTTAAAAAAGCTTTACTAACTTATGTACAGTACATTATTAATGATGTTTTAGAAAATAATTATAGTGCAATTAATAACTTGCCTAAATATCTGGGTGTATTAGAAATTAATTTAAAGATTTTTGATGAGATTTCGTAAAACTTTGAAGTGAAAGATCGCGGAGATCTTGATGTAGAATGTCTAGTTTGAATATCGTTAATGGACTCAATCTACATTATTTCACCTGTTTTATTTCGCTTGAAATGATTCCATGATATACTTCTGTAAGACTCATTTTTCCAATTAAAATTAAAATTCGATATTTTTTATTCCGCCGGAGATTTTTCCCCTAGCTATCGTGTATCATGACACCATTCTAATTATTACTCTGACGTATATCATCCTCCATACATCTTTTTTTTACTTCAATTTGTTTTATTTCTGACTTTCAAACTGTATATTTATGTCTGCAAAAAATTAGGAACTTACTTCTAGTAATATTATTGCTAATATAATTATGTATATCTTCTTTTATTCTATTGTATCTAAACCTGCATATTTTGTTTTTAATTTATTGAACATTTTACTAATAAATGTATCATAATTTTTTTTTTGGACGGGTTTGATGCACACGTGGGGCTGTTTGAATTATTGCGAATATTTAGACAACCCTCTACATATTGTTCAAATGATATCCCGAACTGACTTTTGTCACTCTGCTGAATTTATGACCTTTTGATAGGTTTTTGCTACGTGTTTGTTAGACATCCATTCATGGTCTATTTTTACGCCTAAATATTTGATATTGTCAGACAAACCAAACTCCGTCACACCCATTCAAGCTATTGCATCATATTCAAGCTTACGCGTGATCATGTTTATTGCTATTTGTTTTTGATGGACCAAAGTTTATATTTAACACAGCAAATCTCAACATAGGCAAGAGAAGAGTTAGCTAGTAAATTTGATATTTTCCATCAATAGTCTAATAGATTTTTACAAATGCAGTCATTGTAACATACCCAAGTGTATTTTATGGTAGCAATAGATATTATAAGAGAGCTCTGCTGGTAAGATTGGATGATAAAAAATACTACTTCACATTGAGATGCGAAGTAGCATTTTTAACAAGGAACCCGCCTCAAATATTTATAATTATTTTCTGTTAGTTATAATATTATTCAATGCTCAATAAAATAATTCTCTTCTCTCCTGGCCTCTCCTTTCTGCACTTCTCTTCTGTTCTATTCTGTTCTAAATTCGCTCATCCAATGGTAATCAAATATTACCATATATCCATTAAGCCGCACTTGGCCAGCGTAGAGGAAATAGACAATGGATCTATTCTTATCTGATCTTTTTCTCACAAGAGAAAGGTCGGAGTCCAACAGTGGGAAACATTAACAGGGCTTGCCAAATTACCATATATATGTAACATAACACTGCCAAACAATTCGGCTCTCCTCGTCCGTACATCGGAGTACATTATACAAGTAAAATAGAAGCTTTGCGAGTAAACATTCAAACACAACACTTCATAAACTAAATACGCTAAATGCTATTGTGCATTTGTGAAGTTTGCTATTCAATTAGCTGTTTCATGATATAATTTTGTGTGAACTGCAGTTTAAGCACTTAAGTGTTTATATAAACCGAAACTTGAACAAGAACGGGTATGTTACTGTTAAAGATAATACTGTACTAATACAGAAATATATTTAGACAATTATTGTGAACTTTAGAAGAAACTAAACTATTAAAAACATTTGAATGTTGTGTCTTTTTTACCGTACCGTACACAGAACTGTCGTAATAAAATCATCAAAATATTATTCATCTTTTTTCGACGAAGAAATGATAATATTAGAATGCGATTATAACAAAATTATTTGCTTCTACCCCATTTTCTACGTCCGAATTGATCAGGATCAGAAGTTCACCCTATTAATACTTGTTATGACAGTGAATAGAAAGTTAGAAGGAGCGAACCCTTGTTTACGTGTTCGGCGAAATAATATATCGAGCCGGTAAAAGAAACACTATTTTGCGATGTCAACCATAATATCTGGATAGTGAATTAGTAAAAATGAATTAGAAAAAATGGATCAATTACATTACGATTAAATATCAAATACTTGTTATAAAATAAATAAATAAATATCTTGTTATTGTTTCATATCAAAATCAAATATGTAGTCTTTGTTGTCTAAAAGTACCATAACACTTATATTACAACTTTACTACATATAAATACAGAGATCAGAGTCAACTGTTTACATAACATATGATAACAATTAACACGTTCTAAGAGTCACTGGTTTTATTCCAATCTCGCGGTACAAGGCGTTTTATACCTGGTCGTAAAACTATAACTGTGGCGGTACAGGGCTTATTAAAACCTGTAACATTTATTGAAGTTATGCCATGCGCATGACAGAGAAGTCTGTGGCGTTAGTGATGTAAACGAACGTCACTTTATTGAAGTAACCTCTTTAGAAATTATATCAACAATGTACTGGCAGCTCGTGTGCTGATCGCTGATTTAACATTGTCATTCGAAATACGAATATTTGTATATATTAGGCTTGTCATGTAAGTTATAGAAGATATTAGAAGTCATTAAGATCTAATATACTAGAATAAGACGTAATACAAGAGATGCAATAAACGGCTTTTATCCGACGTAAGCTTATCATTGAACATACGCCTTACGAAACGGAACGCTGTCTAAGCGTCATTTCCCAAAAGTCTATGCTTTAATTAGACATATTTTAAGATGGTTTCGAAATGTTTCATATAAAAATGATTACATTATTGAATGAATATACTAACCCCATCAACAAGACTTCAAATGATACTTTTTTTACTGACCTTTTTATTACCTTTACTTTTATACCAGCGGTTAACTTTGTTACAAAGCTAGATATCTTCTAAATTAAACAAGCATGGGTGTCGTACTTTCTGTTCGTTTTGAAATCGATGTAGTTTACGATATTGTAGTACGTGTTAATGCTAATTATACAAAGTATTTTCCACGTCCAAAACGTGGAGTTTATTGCAAGCGCCGGCTGCGCTAGCAAATCATAATAACGAGAACATATGCAAATGAGACGCTGGATACTCTTTTGTTGTTCGATTGGTCATTTTACATTGCAATTTGCGAGGTCGAAAACGTATCGTCGAGGGGTCATCTCTTCGATATCTTTCCCATCCATTGTGCTATCATTCCATGTTTGTAAACCGTGAGATACGCACCGCGGGTTTATCAATGTGAGATCATACCAACATTGCGTTATTCGTGCAATTAGACCTTCAGCTTGTTTTACGATAATGGACAACTGGATCACACAGCTCTTTCAACCCCATGTTTTTACAAAGCCTAAGGTAAGTCTCTAAAAGTTTCAAGTTACGCTCTTTTTCTTTGCAACCCGCTTACGCGACGAATTTTCAATACTTTTGAATATATATGAACAATAATACATGCACATTATTATATGTATTACTAGCAGGTGCCTAAATTAAGTTTTCGCATAAAAAAACTGTTAAGTGAAAGGTGTTTGACGCAGTTTTTCTTAATCTTTGAATATTTCAATGGATTATCCGAATTTTTATTATTAGATATTTTTTTAATTTATTAAATGCACAATAAACAAATACGTTAATCGATTACAATGTAATTTAATACTGATAAGAATGTAACCAATTTCATTGTATACAATTTTCTTCATCATGTATATATGTTCATTTAAACTTTAAATTAATGAAACATGTTTTTGTTGTACATTAATTAAGCACCAGATTATTTACATCTTATAGTAAAATTTTTAAAGTCGGAAAAGGTACAGCGGTTGCAGTTATATTATGTTATACCATAGTGTACTATACAATATCGAGTAGCTTAAAATGGCGGAGCATAGAAAATAACTAACATTATGATAATTAAATTATCACATAAATAATTTTTTGAGCCTGTCTAAATATTGAGATATACGTACTATAATAACGTAATAATATTGTTAACATAAGAAATACGATAACTAACTCATCATCGGATCATACATCACATATGTGTAATTCTACTGGTTTTGGCAGCGCACGCCAGAATAGCTCACAGATAGTAGATTTTTTTTTTACTGTACTTGATATTTTGGACAATTCACACAAAATCTTTATAAATTGTAGCCCATGTTTTATATTGATGTATAAACTATGTTATTCTAAAGTTTCATTTAAATCCATTCAGTAGTTTTTACGTGAAAGAGTAACAAACTCGCATTTATAATATTAGTGGGATTATTATAATTAAAATTAAAAACATAGAACAAGAAAGGCATTCGTAATTGCTAGAACATTAGGCATTCTTATCACAAACGACTTCGACGCTCCTAAACAGCCGGAGGGTGTAGATCATTTGGACTAAAAACCGCTACAAGTCGAGTTAACTACGCTACAAGAATGATATACGGCAAAAACGCTACAGCCGCCCGCTCCGCGAACATCTGCTCGCACCTACCGCATTAACCTAACGAGCTAGCCTAATGGCACACGCCAGGGTTGCTGCCTCATCAACAAAAAAAAACACTTAAAAATCAAATAAATTAAGTGTTTGTAGGAAGTTGTTTCCAAGATTAAAAGAAACCATTACGCTGATTGAGGTTAAAAGATGAAAATATTAACGGTTATTTTTTATCGTCGCCACCAATGTATTTAACTTGTAACACAAAGAATTATTTAAAATCTTGTTCATCTATTATAATATCAAAGGGAAATAATCGTTAATATGGAAACATTGTAGCTTTGTGGGATTACGAACCTATTGCCATTAAAAATTACGCTTCAAATAAAAAACCTCTTCCGTTAACTTATTAATATTTGTAACAACGCAATTTAATATTACAACGCAATTTAATAATACGGTATAAATTTGTAAAAATCTTTTATATGTTTACAAATATGCTATGCTTTGGTTTAACATACAAATAATGCTGAAATATTAGATCTAATCACGAAAACTGTACAATAGCAGCAACTCCTAAAAAGCCTGAATTAATAAAGTCTTATAATTCATTCAGATTAATAACATTATTTATTTTTTACATTCTGTCTAAATAAACTCTTATCTTATCAAATTGGCTTTATTACTTAAAATTCTTGTACAGAAATAAACACTGTTTTAGCTTTAATGAATATTGTTATTATAATGTTTGAATAAAAAAATTCAAATGAATAGGCAACACGTAAAAATGTAATAATTTTATGTCTCTTTTAATGTAGGAAAGTGATGTAGTGTAGCTCGAGCGCGGTGCGCCGGAAATCCGCAACTAATTAAAATTCTACGTAAATGAATAAATGCAGCCGCCAGCGGTGACACTTCCAAGGAAATTGCACAAATAAATACTACTCTTTATTTTAAAACACTCGTTTTGGTTAATTCAAAGAAAATCTACGATATAACAGCTAACTATTTACTGCAACTACAATTTGTACCTCTCTTGTATCCCATGCATTGATATGGTGGGGGGGAGGATTTTTCTTTATCGTTCTCTTCCACTTAGTTCTGTCTTAAATTTCGTTATCATCGACAAACTACATATACATTACAATCTCGTATATCTCTAGGTGTACGATCGGGAATAGAAAACAGCAGTGCGAAATTAACAACATAGTCAACTATTGATCAGTAATTAGTTATTTATTTACACACCAAAGCAGATTACGGAGAGTCCATCAAAATCCATTAATTAAGTTGAATATTAACGAGCCTGCGAGGATCGAAAGTTTGCTACCTTGAAATTACAAAGTGCGTAATAGGTTCGGAAGTCTTTTGAAGTTTTGTGAAGTCATCGTTAATTTCACAGGCGCAGCAGGGAAGCCAAAAATGCGGAAGCGTCAGCAGTGTGAGCGGGACGGCGATCGGTGCGGGGGCAACGGGCGCGGCGGGAGGGGCGGGGGGCGCGCCGGGGGAGATTAAACCTGTCGAATGTAATTTGTGCCATCGCAAATTCAAAAACATACCTGCATTGAACGGTCACATGCGTTTGCACGGAGGGTACTTCAAAAAAGTAAGTCAAAACTTGAATCATAGTTACACACTCATTTCACTGGTGGTAGTACATTATTCCTAAATACCACACCAGCTAATTACATTTCTGGGGCAACAAGACAAAATTTTGTACCTCAAAGGAGCGACCAATACGAAGATTTTTTTATTAGTCTTACTAGCACCGTGTTATTATGGGCAGGGGTATTCATTTCAGGTGAACGTCCATCTTGCTCCACACTTCATTTAATTTAAAGATAAGTACTGAAATAATTTTTAATTAATAAATTATTTTTGTGTCTAGGACTCTGACAATAAGAAATCGGACAAAAAAGAATCAACCGGACCCCCGCTACAAACCGCCTCGGTGTCAGTGAGAGCACTTATTGAAGAAAAAATCATCAGCCGCCGAGGTGGTATCGTTGCATCTGCTCTTACAGGTACACGAATTATTAAACTCTTCGAATTTAGATGAACCTTTACGTTATTTGCCAATTTTTTTTATGACAGGTACAAATACAGACGCTGTTTTATCACGCCCGGGGTTCGTCGCTCCTGCCCCACCACCGTTGTCTACCATACGAACATCACTCGCTTCACCAGCGTCCCCTATAATGAGTTCCCAATTTATAACACCCCGTGCTCCATCTGTAGTGACGGTAGCCACTAATCTTGCAACAAGTAATCCGGCCATTAGAGATTCCACTCTCATTGAGCTCTTAAAGAAAGGAAGTACAAAGGTGCGTACAGTTATTACATTCAATATTATAAGTTTCATAAATACGAATTGTTAAACCTAACTTACCACGTTCACAGGTAGTAAAACGTTCCACGTCCGATCCCGGGCACTCATCTCCACACCAAGAGTATACTTTTCGCCCGGAACTATTTGGCGTATCGTTTAATTCTGACGACGGATATTTTTCACCAGCCCTGAACACTGATGATACTTTCCAATTTACAACGACCCCAGAACAATTGGAAGAATTTGCCACGTTAGAAGATTACGCGTCCATACGAGAACGATCGCCTGTAACCTTCCCATCGAGTCGTCGTCTGGCGGCTGTACTTAACTCACCCTTGCCTGAATCTTTAGCTGACTTTGGAGCCAGTCATGGTGGTTCACCCGTGCCGTCGCCCGGTATTGGCTATGCAGATAGTTCACCGTGCCTGTCTTATTCAACCGGCGACTCACCAGGAATTGCTTATAATGCAACCTCTCCAGGGGAAAATTATTCGAGCCAGCCTGAAGCGTCTCCAGGGCTTGCTTACCCAACACCACCGGCATCTCATGATGCCAACTCACCAGCACACACTGTCCCGCGTGCCTCATCGCCTTTATCGGCGGCTTTTTTCACAGCTACAATGTCTAGTCAAGAAGAGGTAATTTCTCAATTTCTTTCATTTTATGATTTAAGAAAACTTTTAAAGCTGTCACGGCATTTTTCAATTTTTATTTTCAAATGTTTTAAGGTGGAAGAAGCTTTAGAGGAAGTACTACCAGAGGAATGCAGATCGCTAGACGCTTATTCGTTAGAATCATCACCTACACCCCGCCGTATCATGTTAAACTCCGAGGATCCATTATTATCAAGTAGTCCGCGTGAATTTTCACACCAAAGGCACTTTCGTCGTCAACGACTGGCAACACTATCTACGCCAATTCAACAATGGCAGCAAGATACTTCGTTACAGGTGAAGATGTTCATAACACGTTAATATAAATTTACATATTTGTAGATACAAAAAAAACTAAAGGGGTAAAACAAACAACGAATTATTTAACTTCCCAAACCCTTTGCTATACAATCATGATCTGGTATGTATAACTTGATTATATTTTTTTTTTAGGTTTGTGTTGAAGGCCGGGAAGTAGTACCAGCAGTATTTTTGAGTCCCAGCAGTGTCCCAGCATCACCACAACGACGGAAGCGTCGGGCGTCTCCTGCTGGACCCTACAGAACCCGCATGCGACGCTCGGTCAGCCACTACACACCGCAACCCATATTACCTCCCGACAGACACGGATCGGGACTGCTCATAGAAAATACAAATGGTATTTATTATATATATATATAAA